>JANRMR010162323.1:0-12355 GCA_025434825.1 Bergia sp. 'catenularis' | reverse complement strand
TTTCGTTGGAAATCATGACAGTAACCTGGCCAGATCTGGCATGTGATTGGCTGAAATCATTTGCAGGGATGATAATAACAGATATTGGCACACTTGAAACTATAATCCCACCATCACCCCCACCCCAACCCCGTTGGTGATTCTATCACACGGGCTAGTGCACGTCCTCGGCGACAGAATAAAACTTGGAATGTTATCAATATGATAGTTAATTTTGGCATTTTTTTAAATCGAAACTTTAGGTCCCACGAGTTCATATCAGTTTGCTTGCTTTTCTGTCTTGTATGAGTTGTTGACGAGTTTGTCTCAAATTCACGTAAGTCGAATTTTCCGTCGGACGAGTTATCTGTCTCACACGGATTATTCATCTCTGGAGTGAAAACGGTCTTTCTTACTGCAAAATTCACAGGTTAGCATGTTTTAATTCTTGAAGTTGATCAAGCTCAGAGTTTTTTCCTTCATAATTTGGTTTAGTTCAGTTTGCATTGTAGTTGTACAGTTAACGTTTTTCCCGAGTTCTACCACTTGCACTAGCCACATCTTTCTTTCTTTCCTTATCGCTCTCTTCCTTTCTGTAACTTTCGGTGTTAGAGATAAGCAACACATACGACTGGTCGATCTCGCTTTGTGCCCGTCTGGTGTCCTCGTACACAGTCTTAGTGTTTGTGTAACTCGAATCTCTTAGCAACAGGAGCACAAGTAGAACAATCACAAGAAAAGGAAGAATAAAAACTTGGCGGTGATAACACAAAAATCCGGCCATTTCTAACGAGTTGCTGTGTGTTAAACTCTGGATATCTTCTTGTATCAACTGAAGAAAAAAAGCCAAGAAGATCACGATAGAAGCTGGTCTTCAATCAGCATCTGTAAATGACTTTGGGTGTCCGAACTGTTTTTCCCTGAAACCAAGAAGGGAAATACTGTAAAAATCACCCAAATCGTTGTTAATTTCCCATGGTATCACTCCAGCATCTTGGTTCTACCAACGTTTCAAAAATTCAAAAGACAATTCTCCTGGATACAGTACCAAACAAATGCCGGAAATCTCAAATAAGAATCAGTGGTCTGTTGGAAAGTCTACTGTTCGTTGAGCTGTTTCTCATGAACTCCTGTCTTACTTCACGCTACAGTGTCAACATTAATGAATTCGCACACCTGCTAGTAATGACAATTGCTTAAGGCTTGTAATTGGTGATGTGATCCATAAAATTTCGCGAATTCTGAGATCTTTTGGATCCAAATATATTATCAATTTTCTGTAAACTAACAACAGCAGTGTTTCTGTCTCTGTGTATTTGTTTCAACGGCTTGCCCAAGACATAGGCAGCGTTTAATATTGCAATTGGTATTATCAGTTAAACTCCGAACTAACTCAACATCTGAACACGTTTTTAGTTTCAGTTTTTAAAAGACTGATGAAACATTTTTTAACAGCAACTAGTGCGACCGAAGATTATTGTATTTTTTTTTATGATAGAAGTTGCTTCAAGATCTGCTAGTGCATTTAGCTTGAAATTAGGGTAATAGCAACCCGATAGATTAACTCCGCCCACGGGACTGAAAGTTGCATGAAGCGCCAAATACCAGCAGGAAGCAGTTCTGTCGTTGGCGTCTTTGTTACAGTAGAAATTGTCGGATGTTCAATTTTAAAATTTAACTACAAAGGAAAACATCTTTAAAGCGGGATTTGCACGCTACGATTCGTCTTCCCGATTTGAATTAAGAAAAGTAAAACCTATTGTTACATTTGCTCAGCCAATCAGATCACGATATTCAACTTCAAAAACTTGGCCCGCTTCACATAAAGTTTGTCGCATTGCGATTCCCCGTCCGATTTCCATTTCATATAATAATATTTGCTGACTTTACGTAGCGGTTTTCATTTGACTTTGAAAAACTCGTTCGTTACATGTTTACATTTTTGTTTCATCTGCCAATGCCGCCAGGAAAGATATAAAAAAGATACTTATTTGTCTATAGTAATACCGTATGGGGCCGAACTACGCAAACTTTCTGGTATTACAAGAGCGCGCCCTTCGCCTCACTTAGTATTTTGTATCTTATAGATCTCATCATGTCTCATGCTTTTCCTCTCTTTGTCTCCTCTAATAGTATTCCGGTCAATTTGCTATTCGTTAAATCAACTTTGATTCCAATGCACGATGTTTTTAACAAGATAATAGAGAGATTTAGCATCGCGTTTACGGCAAACGGCAAACGCCATATTCCCGTTTACGTCTCCTCATAATAAATAATAAGTACACGAGAATATTGCAAAATAATTCTCTTGTTTGAGGCTAACACGGAACTACTTTCCTTCACTCAGAAAAAGTAAACGGTAAACGACAAATGAGGAAAAATCGAGATCACGTGATCACTTCTGCCGTTTGCCGTAAACGCGATGCTTAATCTCTCTGATGTCGTGTAATATTTCTTATTTTGTTTCTTCGTTCAAGTGAGATATATGGTTATAATGGAAGATCCTCTTCAGCTGGAAATTATCACATTAAGTATTCAAGATTAAAAGAACATTCTGACCATTCTAAATCTTCCTCTAGACTCGGGATTAAAATGTGAAACAGCATCGTTAGAATTACAAAATCCGCCTAAATAAGAACACCTGCTTCAGACATCAGTGGAAGAGGATGATTATGTTAGCATTTCTACTCTTATCGCAAAATTTTCATAAAGGAACGTTACAGTAGCCTAACTCAATACAATTCTACTAGGAGTACTGATAGCAATTTATAATTATACAAAATCACGTACATAACGCCGATCACTACTTTCTTGTATACATGTATGTTTTGATGATATCATTATTAACTTGTCCTACTCATTACCCGCCCAGTAGAGCTTTATTAACTATTTTGCGTGCTAGTGTTATCTTTGATGTAAATGTGAATGAATGTTTAAAATAAACTCGAAGTTAACTTGGTTTTTAGTCAAACTATTCGTCTGTCCAGCTACAAAGGACTTACAACTGTACTTGTTCATTCACAGTCAACTGAAACGAAACTTTGTTTAATCTTTGTTCGCCCGACAGACCATAACTAAAATCCCCCGCTAGTGCTACAATCAAAACCGAACAGTAAGATGGCACGCGCGTTCACCGAGTGTTCGGGGAACCAATAAAAACTCCAGAAACACGGTTCGCGTTCGGTTTGCCTATTTTTGTTTCAAGGTCAAACGAAAGTCGCTAAGTAGAGGACGAGAAACCCATCAAGATTCGTGTGATAAACCGTTAAGGACGTAAAATCCGTTGTGAAAAACACGACTGATATAAATTCAAGACGGTTAAATGAGATAGCGATTAAGGAGAAAGACTAGTACGAGTACTAGCGCCATTTTTCTATCCTAGAATCACTTTCCGGAATTCTAGTTCCAGTCTTGACAGATAGAGTCCGTCCCAAGTTTCTCGTTCAGACGAGATTCTCGTCAAGATTTAGTTCCGTCTCAAACAACGGAAAAATGGAAAGATATTCAAATGATGGGAAAATTGTTCTCTACCGGATTCAGCCGTTTTAGACGAAGACTATCTCCTTTAACAATAAATGTTGTTGTTTCTATCAAAATCAATGTCTTCGAGTGAGGCCTATAGCTACTGTGATAATATTACGATATATTAATATTGTCCTTAAAATTGTCCGAGCTTTCGCCGGCGAATGCTCGGACAATTTTAAGGACAATTTTAATATCTTGTAATATTATCACAGTAGCTATAGGCCTCACTCGAAGACATTGATTTTGATTTTATACCCATGCTACTGAAGGACAATATCGTACGTTGTTGTTTCTATTTCGGAAAAAAAGTTTTCTCCTCCAGTACTTGATCAATATTCTTGTACCTAATATATTATAAACTATACACCATGTAAAGTACAATATATTCTTGTACCTAATATATTATAAACTATACACCGTGTAAAGTACAATATATTCTTGTACCTAATATATTATAAACTATACACCGTGTAAAGTACAATATATTCCGAATCTGCTTTAAGTTAACCGACTGTCTTACTCTGTACAAATGCAGAAGGGTTTTGGAGGAGGCCTGAACGCTTAACATGTAAAGCGTATCAGCAAATTAAGTCCCTTGTTTTAAGCGAGACTGAGACCCCCATCCCACCCCCTTTCCCTCCGTATAACCATTTATCCACTAACCCCCAATTTCCAAATCTCAATATTACTAAAGTTGACAAACATTTTTAACTTTTTATTATGTTTCAACAAGGTATACCTTATAAACCTATTAACAGTGGAGAAACTATTCAGAAGCCTTCGCTTTTGACCATCCACCCCATAGATGGTACATTTTTCTTCTGCGCTCATTAAAAAAAATAATTCATACAACTTAATTTTATAATTTACCAAGAATAATTAAAATCTCAAACTACCTAGTGTATTTACAGCTTTGTCTGGCTTTGGTGGGCACGAAATGTGAGCGGAAAAACATCGAACAAGCTCTGCTTCCAAAATAGTTATTTGATTTAATTTCGCAAGGTAATCTTACAGTAAAACATCAACATATGTATATGTTTATATATATGGTGTCTAAGGCAAATTTTGTGTGTTAGTTTCTGATAAAAGGTTACTTATTGATTGTTGACAAAACAAAAAGGAAAACACTTGTTACACGGCTGCTTCTACGAGTGCAACAGTTCACAATGTATTTTAAGGCCCAGATGTCCGGCATCTGCTGCACTTTGTTCATGTTTTGGTTTTATCGAGTCAATCGAAAAACTAAAACTAACTTAAGTTCAAGGCCGTTTAGAATTATCAGTATAACTCACACTAGCTCGAGTATTTCTTGTCAATGAACATGTTCTCTAAGATTATATAAGGACACCGTGATACCACCACTTCTTCAAATAACTAACACCCGTTTTTTTAAGCTGAGGTGCTGACAAGAAGGGAGTTTAAGACAAAGCGGGGAGCCGAGATGGAGAAGCTACCGGAAGTAACTCTGTACTGTTCAGTACAGTTCAGTTCGGTTCCCAGTCTAATCCATACGAGCGGACGGCACGGATGCAACCTTGAACGGGGCTGCACAATTGAGAACACCGCAAAATCACTCCCGCCAACTTCTCTCTTTCGCTATTTATCTTTCATTTCATTTAGCACAATCTCTTTGAATGTTGTCTGCTCTTTTTATGTCTTTAGTTATTAATTTAAAATTTTGTCTTATCTATATTTTTCTTGGATCTCTTTCATTCCAATTTGTCACAAATTCTAAAAAATCTCAATTTAACCAGACTAGAGTCAGTTAGCTTTGTTTTGCCTAAGAATCGCTGTAGCAGCGATATGAACATTGTTCACTAGCTGTGCGATATTCCTGTATACTAACCGGTAGTAAAAATCGCCCGCGCAAGAGTGCTTGTCACACGAGCTATTGGTCATGATTATCAAAATTCCAAAATAGATACAATGAGTATACTACAATCTATTACACCGATTCGACTGGCGACGAGAAAGGAAGATTTCCAAAAACTTGTTAAAAGTATAAAAGCTACATTACAGACACTGATTTTTAATACTTTCACTTCCACCAATATTATCAATGTCTATCTTCTCATAACAGTATCAGTATCAAATAAGTTCGTCAGTTTTGAGAATACGTGAATTGATCATCCATTCCAAACCCTATAAGATGAAACAAAAAATTCTCCCATGTTTTTACTACGAAATGTATGGAGACAAGTAATGAGAATTTAGCAATTCGTCACTTGACATCTGAGTGAAAGGGCTAAAAGTGTGTACGGGGAGTATAAAAGTATGACCAGTATAATCTTTTAAATCATGAACTATATCTTCTCAGACACGTTGTCGCTATCTCTTCTTCAGCATACCAAAACCTGTGCGTTGTTTTTGCGTCCGAGGAGGGCTGGGCACGACTACCTTTGGTACCGGCTGCTTCAGCTCCGTGGCTTTGGACAACACTGTATGAATGTCGATGTCTGGGTAATTCTGACAAGAGATATCGAGAGATATATCAGTTTTTAGAAACAATCTCAGTTGTGCACTTTAAAGTCAAACTTTTAAACCCAAAAGTGAGATTTACAGGAACTAGGCGAAAGAATATTTTCTTCGACCGCGAATTCTAAAGACTCTGACAAGGAAGTGAAGCTAAGTGACATGCTTTTTATTTTTATTAATAATACTAACTATTCCTCTCACGTTGGGGACAAGGGAGGAAAAAGAATGGTACGCGGAAGATGACGGAGCTAAGTAAAAAAAGAGAGAAGCCTTTCCTTCTTTCCCGTCGACCCCCGAGAGCCGAGCTCTTTCCTTCCTCACCCCAGCCCCTTAAGAGTATGGTTCGACCTACTACCTACCTGTAACAGTTTCATACTTGTAGCAAAATCTCCTTTCAACAGCTGCTCCCTCACCACCCTGCCGTGATAGCAACGAAACAAAAAGTCAGTCCTTGTTGCTCACTACATCTAATATCACAGAAAAAAAAAACTCAAAGGTAACGGATCCATAAAATAATTCTGATCTTCTTCTAAATGAAGGGATTATTGGTCGAGGCATGGCATTTTGTTTGAAATAAAATATACGAGGATTTTCCACAAAAATTGTGCTTTCTTTAACATGTTCTCAATTTGAAACAAACGTGAAGCACCTCAAAAGAGAACTAAGCCAGTGGCCAGAGTTATTGCTGTTGTGTATAGGTGTGTACCTGCACGTAACGTATCTCTGTATACGTGCGTATGTTTGCGTATGTGTGTACGTGTGATTGTGTGTACGTGGGTTTGTGTGTGTACTTGTTTATGTGTGCGTGTATTTTGTATGAGTGTGTGTGTGTATATGCGTGCGTGTTTGTGTGCTTGTGTTATGTGTGCACGTGTTTGTGTACAAGGGGGGGAGGTGTTGGGGTTTCACTATCATGGCAAAAGAACTAAACACAAGACAGCTTTTGGAAGGTGTACTTATGTAAGCCTTGTCGAAACACGCTAAACATTAAAAAAGGTGATGAGGGCGAGGCGTTTTGCATTTGTTTTTCTACAAGTCAAATGCTTCGAACTAAATTCATGTAAAATCAGGAAATAGCCATATGTAAGCCATGCTAACTCGTCTTGAACACTCATTAAAAACACAAAAAGAAATTCTATACTTACACGAGCATTGCGCAGCACACATACGTCAGAAATTCAAAGCGATTTGGATCGGAGAATAAGGAATCCCACACTCGGATCACATCTGAAACACAAACAAGGTAAGTATGCAAGAAGGTGGAATGGAAAAGGGTCTTGCATAGGATATAAGGCCAAACCCTTTGTAGGAAGAATCTAGGATCCTGCATTCTCGATCAAAGTGGAAAACCAGCTGGTTTTCATCTACAAGATCTTTCATAGCTGAACCAATAGACTTTCTCCTTTTCAGAAGTTAATATTTTTACTTTATTGAACCAAAGTCTGAGAAAACATCTTAATCCACTAAAAAGACAGTAATCGATCACTTCTGCCAAGGTTTTATTCATTTTAAAACAATTTAATAAATCGTGTTCCAACCAAGAACAAAAGAATTGTCGACTACAATCCATCGTAATCGTCTCCTAAAACAGACCATCCGTAGCATTTACCTCTTGAAAAAAATAGATTTGTATCTGAACAGTACCTGTCTAGAGATATCTTAGTTTGAAACAGGTTCATTTGACAATGAATCCCAAAGGATGCATAGAGCCGTGAAAAAGTCCTCTTAAACTTCAAATTTTCTCCAAAATTATGTCTCACTAAGCACCTTTTCATCTATATTATTTGGGAAAAGTACAAAATTATTTGATAGTTTGTATCAATTCTAAAACTATTCTCTCAAGATCATTAAATCACTCGTATGATCTCCGCATATCCATAAAACTAGGATGAAGCTTCAAAACGTGTCAAAGCAAGATAAAAATATCGCAATCTTACCCCGCGATACGACTGTGGAATACCAATTGTCATTTTTGTCTGACAAAGCTAAAAAATAATGTATACAGCTATTTAAAAAGACCTGTGAAAAGTGTAATACCAATATCGCAAAACATGATTGGAGATCTAACATAAAAAAATTGCTGAACTGATGTTGATCTAATTTTTCAACTGAGTTACAAATTTCGTGCTTTTACTTGCTTCGCTTGCTTTTTGTACAGGTCAATGGAGGGTACGCATCCTGAACTAGGGGCTCCCAGAATTCCTATCGTACTTGGTATTGTGCTTTGCAGATGTCAATGCTTTCTGAAACAGCTGTATACAGCACAAAGCTCATATCAATGAAGGTTTCTGGGTAACTACGCACCCTCCCCTCCCTTAGATGAGGGTGAGAGTCAAGGCTGGGGTTAGGTTTAGGTTTAGGGGAGGGTTGGGTGGGTCATTCCCCAGAAACCACCAGTAATACCAAAACTTAACCTGGTAGAGGGAATTCTTGAGATAGCAACAATGTTAACCATCTGAAACTGTAAAACTGTGGTTTCATTTCTTGTTCTTCCTGCAAAGAAAAATAAAAAAACTTAATACTATTTTCACATAAAACTAATTAAAACAGTTTAATCAGAAGCAGGCGTAGCTCAGTTGGTTAGTGCACGGCCTTCAAAGCTAGAGATATCCAGTTTGATTCTCGGTGACTCCAACATCTGCTTCAACTTCTCTCTGATCTGTGTACTTTTAGCTTTTAATACCCATAAAACAGAGCACTGACAGAGGGAGGGGGTAAAGTGCATGCCAAGGGCCACAAGTTTATCAGTTTTATTACTGTCACGTGTTACCCTCATTAACGAATGTTGTTTCACCTGCTTCTTCACTTTTAATTTGAGCTCAGAGAGCTTAAGAACTGCAAGACTTCATAGGTTTTAACTGTTTCAATTAAGAATACAAGTATTATGTTATGTTATGTTACCCATGACATGTCTCTGTACCATTCCTACACAAGCAGTTGGGCAGATGAACAGTAATGTTTATCGTTTTCATTAGAATAAACATCTAAATCAAATAATAAACTCACCATGGCTGTCCACAGGAGTAAATCTCTATCTCTCAAAAGGTTCATTAAATTTGTCATCATTCCACCTGACAAAAATTTAAAAAATCTTTGAAAATTCTACTTTGAATTACACATAAACGAATGCTCACTGTACTAAAAATTAGTCATTTGAGGAGCCATTAAGAGGAAGGGGCTCGAGTGTTTCTGCCCCTTCCCCAGTTCAATTCATTAGTCAACTCCCCTCCCCCCTTTCAGAGTGGCGCACCTGCATTTCATGTGAAACAATCTTTATCCAGTAACTGTCAACTATAAGAGAGTTTACGTGTACCAGTAAGGGTCATTTGCTTTTACAAAACTGAGATACCATTGAAGTGATAAAATATTTGGATACTGATATATTTATTGATGAGTTCTTAACAAAGGTATTAATTTCATTGCATCCTTTTTGAACTGGGTTTGTTTACCGCATGAATTGATTGTCTATCAACAGAAACTGTAGCAACAGGCATCATATCTCCAAATAAGGTTCTAGCAGCATACAGCTATTTCACAAGACTGACCTGTGAAAAGCACAAAGGGCAGTAATACAAGTAGTAACAATACCTTGTGGGAGCTTTAAGGGCTCGTTCATTTGACTGTATTCTGGAATTGGAATACATTGATAAAAAAAAACTAATCCATTTAATAGAGCAGTGTGCTTCTTTCAAAATGTACAAAACAAGTTGTATGTTTTAAGCTTATTCTATTCTTCTTTAAGTTGGAAACTATTTTTCTTTTCTTGCTGCTTCAAGAGAGTTAATGTATTTAGAAATCTTCCCAACTGAATTCCTATTGCAGAATATGGTCAACCAAATGCACACTAAACTACCTAAATTTAGCAGTGTTCAAAGCATATGAACAAAACAAATATTTTTCACAAGGTTGTTTTCACTTACCTATACCACAAGCTGAATCATCCAGGCTTTTTATAAAGTTGTCTCTGATCTCCGACATCACGTGTGTGAAACAGAAAAATGAATCTGCTTCTGCATGTTCTGTGAAAAACAAAAACCATACATTTGTCACCCTTTTAATTTTTAGCTTATGATTTTGAAATTACACATCCAGTAATCTGATAACAAGTACATAGAAATACGGGGACACTTTACTTTTTGCTATGAATCATGGTTATTTCCATTTATAAAATGAAAATAAGTCATGTATTTTCCCCTCCATAAAATTCTTAGTAGCTCTAATAGTTCAGAAGTGCACAAACTGCAGAGGCAGGAAAGATGGAAGGCCATATTTTCAAAATGTCTTGCGTCCCTCTCCTCCACAGTATCAAGTCATTAACCAGCCCCCCCCCCCATCTCAAATAAGACTCTGTTCTCCTTGAAGCAGGGCTTGCCTAGTCAGAGCCAGTTCCAACATAGCTGTTGCATTCCATTAAAGAATTACAAAATTATGGAAAATTTGGCTATTGACCGATCTGATCCACTGGTGCATTGAAATGGAGTTCCAATATATGGGACCCTCACGGCTTTTTGAGAAGCTAAAGAAATGTGACACACCTTGAAATTCCAAGTTTGGATCTGTTGCAAAGATATAATACAGTGGTCCCATTATCTCATTCATTCCCTAAAAAATAAAAGGAATGGCACAAAACTTCATTGGCAAGTACTGCTATTCTTTACTCATGCACTAATTTTTTTTCAAAATCTTTCTGAATGTGCTCTGAATTGAAACTTAAGAAAAACTGAGAATGTTCTGTTGAATTTTGTGTTGCAAAGGGGGAATATATATTACAAGAGCATGCAGAAGCTATTGAAAGCTTCTCTTTGATTGAATAACCAAACACAAACAAACACCTTAAAAAAATTCCTAACCTACCAAAAACAAACAACTTTGTAAGTAACCACAAAATTAGAAGACAACAGAGCTGCTTCAAAAACCCACAAGATCATAAAGCAACGATCAAGTAATAAAAACACATAGTCAAATGTGCTAGTTGTTGGAGTAAGCCCAACTATGAATGAAAGCCTGTGTCTGTGTTTGGGTTTTTTTAGGGGGGGGTATTTGTTTTGGGCAGTATTTGTTATATCTTAAAAGTGCCTATGAAGTGAAATTTTTTTGGCACAGTTTAAAAATATACTGTTCCAAAGTTTGAAAAGCTGATGATAAAAATTGTAGATTTTTACAAGCAGTGAAAGTTGAGCAATTTTGCCTTCAAAAATGGTCAGGGAACTGGTCAATAATTTATTGCATTGACATCAGCAAGTTTGCTTATGCCATTTGATTTTTCAGTCGATAAGGTGAAATTCCAAGAGATAATGACACAAGTCTTATTGTTTGGTGCACCTGCAATGCAATAGGCTCTCCTTTCTTACTATCGGCCATATTAGCTTGAATTCTATCAAACAAACTGATGTCACGGCCATGCAATTCAAATGCCATTTTTGATGGTAAAATAGCACAACTTTCAGTGCTTGTAAAATCCCCAGTTTTTGTCATAACCTTCTTAAACTTTGGAACTGTGTATTTCAAACAGTACATTTTAAAATTACACCAAAACATTTTTGCTTCCTAGGCACTTTAAGTACTCTTTATTATGGGGATAAAACTGATCAAAACACCTCACCTGAACATATCCTAAACCAGGGTTCAACTTGGCATAGACAAACAACGCTCGTTCAACAACCTTGGTAAGTGAAACAACACTCAATTACAGACAAACCTTCTGTTTAAGGATCTCTTATACCTAATAGTTTGCAGAATTTGTGTTAAATCATTAAGAAAAAATCTATGATTTCATAAGTAGCATAATCTTAAAAGTATTTTTAACATCAGTCTATAATTTCCCAGATACTAATCAGGAAGCTAAATTCAATGATAGACCATGTTTGTTAGCTGGGGAGCTGCACACAATTATCTTACACATCTCTCTCTCTCTCTCTCTCTCTACATGTATATATATATATATATATATATATACAGTATATAATTAAATATATGTTGGATTTTTGCTACATGTTGACTCACAATTAAGTCCATTAATGTGCAGTGATGAAAGCCACAGCCTAAACAACCTACATATATGAATTGATCTGTATGTAGCCAGTCTAAGTAGGATAAGTGTTGACAATACCAATCAGACATACCTCCCAGTGCGCCTCTTGACCTTTCTCCATGACAACCTGATATTCATCAGTCATCTTACGGCGAGTTACAAGCTTTTGAACAAAACAGAAATGCAACACATCATAAAATGTCTTTGCCAACCCAATACAGTTTTGAAGGTTCACCTTTCAGTTAGAATCGCATAGCAGGAATGAAATACGCACGCTGATTGGTTAAAACGAGCAGAGATGAGATGGTATTTCAGATAGAATTTGCACTTGTGCAAATTCAGCTT
>JANRMR010162212.1:0-12356 GCA_025434825.1 Bergia sp. 'catenularis' | reverse complement strand
TCATCATTTCCATCATCATCATCATTATCATCATCATCACCATCATCATCACGATTACCATTACCATCACCATCACCATCACCATCACCATCACCATCACCATCACCATCATCAACATCATCACATCGTCATCATCATCATCACCATCATCATCACGATTACCATCACCATCATCATCATCACCACGTACCACCACCATCATCATCATCATCATCATCATCACATCGTCATCATCATCATCACCATCATCATCATCATCACCATCATCATCACGATTACCATCACCATCATCATCATCATAATCACCATCATCGTCATCCCGGTCACCATCATCATCATCATCATCATCACCTTTATTTCATACAAATTTTGCTCAAATTAATCAAAAATCCAACTCTCATGCTGAAAGGAGTAAGCTTTACGGCACGAAATGGTCCTCATCTGCCCCGCTTACTCCCCCCTGATTTAAAATTAATAGGTGGACATGTATAACCAATTTATTCGTAGTATTTTTTAATTTTTTAAAATGAACCTCATTAACTACTAGCTAAATCGATTTCCCACAATCAGTTATTCAAGTTATACACAACATACCAGATCGTCTCGCATTGTAGTAAACTCGTACCCAGTGCTCATAACGTCGCCACTCTGAACGCGGTACGAGTATTTCTGACCGGGCTTCAGATTCTGTGAAAAGGTTTAGAAATAACCTTGTTCAACACAGTGTAACTCCATAATACATCTTAGGATTTTCATAAAGGCAAAACTTGGTGTAATTTATACAAAAAAGGACTGAAATTTTGGGACTCAAAACTGTGTCCCACGGAAGCATAAACGACAGGAGTCCAGCATTATAATTTTGATATTTTAAAAGTTAAAACTTAAGGTTGGTTTTAAAAGCGCAGGCAGTGGGCTGGTAACAGTACCCTTTCTCAAAAGCGGCAGGAAGGTTTAAGAAGAAATTGAAGAAGACAATTTTACATTTTAGAAACTAAAATTGTAAGTGTTTGAGTGAAATCTCAAAGTGCAAACAAACTTAATTGTGTGGAACCCCTCTTAGGGACTGTTTATATGGGGTGCCAATTGTGACAAAATAATAGAAATAAATAAAATGAATGTATATATATCATGAACGAAATTATTTGTGCCAATAACACATATATTCACACCTGTGTTACAAATATTTGTATCAGTAACGCAAATATTTATATTGGTACAATGGCGCATTTATTTACAGCAATACAGCAGCAAAACATGTGCATAAGTTTGTGCCATATAAATACGTCACGAAATGCTGACATATAAATATGTCAAAGAATTGCTGGCATATAAATATGTCATGAAATGCTGACATATAAATGTGTCAAGAAATAGTGCTGGTATATAAATATGTCATGAAATGCTAGCATATAAATATGTCATGAAATGCTGATATAAACCTGTCAAGAAATGCCGGCATATAGCTGCCTCGTTCCCAGGGTAATCAGCAGCGCCCGCACTTTCTGTGTTCAGCGAATACGTTACGTAAGTGTCATGCGTAAACTTTCGCGCCACCTGCATCAAAAGTTAAAATGGCGGAGAGTGATTTGAGTATTATTGGAGAATCTTCTTCAAACTCATCGCTAGAAGACCTGGTAAATTGGGTTCTAACGCACCCACGTTTTCGGAACCTGACGTTATCGGTAACTTGAGTTCTCGGCAAGAAAATGTTCAGAGTTCGGCTCAGAGATTCGAAAGTAGTTTCAGGATTCTTAGTGTTTTAACAATTGTAATATAGCTTAGCTTGTAATGTAACATGAGATATGTAATTTTTATCTTATGGTTTGTTTTTTTAATAAAGACGATTATTATTATTATTATTAAAGTCCAGCACAGGAAATGCGAAATCTATTTTGTCGTGGAACTTCTGTTTCCCGGCAGCAAAACACCAACTCCACCTTGACTTTGCCGCAACGATTCGACCACAGATTCACAGATGATGTGCTCTGTTTCTCTGCTTTGATGGTACATGATGAATCATTGCGGCAAAGTCAAGGTGGAGTTGGCACTTTGCTGCTAGGAAACAGAAGTTCCACGAGGGAATAAATTTCGCATTTCCTGTGCTGGACTTTCAAATCTCTGAGCCGGACTCTGAACATTTTCTTGCCGAGTCTACGGAGAACTCGAGTTACCGATAACGTTCCGAAAACGTGGGCGGGTTAGAACCCCATTTACCAGGTCTTCTAGCGATGAGTTTGAAGAAGATTCTCCAATAACACTCAAATCACTCTCCGCCATTTTATCTTTTGATGCAGGTGGCGCGAAAGTTTACGCATGACACTTACATAACGTATTCGCTCAACGCAAAAAGCGTTGGCGCTGCTGACTCCCCTGGGAACGAGGCAGCTATATGCCGGCATTTCTTGACATATTTAATTTATACGTCAGCATTTCATGACATATTTATATGGCACAAACTTATGCACATGTTTGCTGCTGTATTACTGTAAATAAATGTGTCATTGTACCAATATAAATATATTTGCGTTACTGATACAAATATTTGTAACACAGGTGTGAATACATGTGGTATTGACACAAATAATTTCGTTCACGATATATATACATTCATTTTATTTATTTCTACTCTTTTGTCACAATTGGCGCTCCATACACAATAATAAGTTCGAAATTTGCAGTCAGATAAAGGAATAAGATATTATGCTGAACTTGCCCTTTAAAATATACAGCCCCAATCACGCTACACGTAAATAGTATTGGGGACTCTCTAAAAAATGTCGTTAAGACAATCGGACAGAACACAGTACCTTAAGTTGGACGCGATGAATGAACTGCAGGCCATTTGGATTTCCTAGGGTGAAATTCACAACCTTCCCACTGGCGGTAAGATCGTATTTATTGAGTGCTTCTCCATAATGTACAGTGGACGACTCGAAGTCATTACTTGATGGAGTTGACCACATCACCGTCATTTGCTGCGGAGTGTCACCGTAAGCGATGTGTATCTGCTGTGGGCCAGGTTTGTCACTGCTGGGATGAAATTCTAGTTCAGCAATTCGGTTCGAGTCTGAAGGAGCCGCAATTGCGGAGTTAAATGATGCTGTTGTGACAAAGACGCACACTAACAGCAAATAACCAGCAATGTCTGCCATGGTTTCCACTGGAAAGTAAATATTTTTGACGGTGTTGTTTGACCGGAAATTCCCCATGTTCGACATATCAGCTGATAGTCACATGACCAGCTGCACATGACTATTGTATTTTAAAAAAATGCAACCAATCCAGGAAGTTTACATGCGTTACCTGAAATCAGCTCCTTCGTTGCTTAGTATTGCCACACTCATTTCGTTTATATTATCAAATTATGTAATTTCCTTTAATATAATGGGGCTTTTTAAAAAAACTAATTAGGATGGTAAAGGGGGTACGAAATAACGAATCACGACTTCATTTTGGACATTATAATATATCAAGTGCGGTTACATTTATCGTTTAATCACGAGTCACGAGCATTATTTTGGTCTCATAACGAGCTGTAACGGATCACGGAATGAACTTTGAATCATTAGCATAATATTGAGTCCAAAAACGGATCTCGAAAAGCCCTTTATTATCATGTTTTATAATAAAACATAAATTTAAACAAATGTCGGCTGATGCAAACACTATTTTTGCCACCAATAAGCCAATCAGAACACGAAGCCGTGTTATACGTATATATCACTAATTTAGAAAAAAACAAGAAAACCCGGGTTTTGAATGATATAATGATCGTTGTAATGGATGCGTGTTTAATTCTCAAACTCTTCCTGACGCTAAGGAAAAAATGTCTTTGAAAATCTAAATCTCCTTTATTCTTTATAAAATCGCCCCTTCTCTGCTCCCTTCCTACTTCCGGTGTCAAAGCGATTCCAGTCCCGTTTCGCGTTCGCGGGGGACCAGAATCGCTTGCCCCCTCCAAATGTATGCATTCATCCAGAGGCATATGCTGTTGCTATTTCCCCTTTTCTGAAGAACAGTTGTCTGCCACTGGCTTTGACACTCAACCTATTATTCCCGAGTTTGTATGGAATTCCTAGCAAGCATAATGGCTATGGAATTTCGAACAACGTAGAGCTCAACATCGGACGTGCTGCTGGGGTTTACCCTCTCGCATGATTTATATAGGTATGTGCGGCGTTAAAGCTAGGGTAGGGTTTTTGAGCCGTTTTGGTCTGAAATCGGGTATCAGTTTTGAGAATATGTGGAAATGTGGCGTGTGAATGAGATTTTATGCCTCTGGAAATGGGTACACTATTTATTTTATAAGAACGTCCAATTTTGGGGCTGAGGCTGGATGTTCTTAATAATTTTGAGGATTTCAGCCTCAAATGTTCTTAAAATGTTCTTATATTTTTAGGATTGGGTACATACTTTATTTTCCATTCACACAAGCCAACCCAAAGTGGAAATTCAACAATTTACAAGTAACTGCGCTTTTTAAAAATATGTAGTAACGGAACAATACCCCTACCGCGATCAAAGTACAGTAATTTAGTGTTTTCTTAAAAGATCGATGTACAAGTACAAGTGTCACCAGTTGTCTTTGTATATCCATATTAGCAGTAGCCATCAGGCAACTTTGCACGAGCATTAGGCATTATTTTACAGTTTATATTAACAAAAAATAATCTCCACTGAATACAGTATGTAAAATAAATCAGTTCTCTACCTATCCCCAGCCTCAGCATGTTCTTAAACCATAAATAAAGTGCACATTTCCATTGATACCAGCTCTAAGAGCTGACGGAACTACCGAGGTTAAATAACTAATAAGGGCTACTTTAATTTACCTCAGGCTTTACTTTTTTAAATTAGAAGATGGAGTCGTTCTTATGTCATCGTTTTCTGGATTCAGAGTGAAATGCCGTGGGGTTGCGAAAGATATATGGTATTTGAAATGTTTTCATATTGGAAAGGTGACAATGAACACTAACGATTCCGGTCCTCGGGTACACAAAACGCGGGGGAAGGGGGAGGGGGAATATCCGAAACCGCTATGACACCGCGTACCGGCATTCCCGCCTCTCTCTTCCCGGTGTTATTAGGTGACTGCTTACATGGAGTAACTAAAATCTGAAAACCAGTTCCAAGATGGCGGCCGACTGTGTAAGAGACAATGATCTCAGTTTTATGATGGAAATACACTGTACAAGTGGAAAACTTTGATATCAAGCTGACTGGAAAAAAAGGGAAAGAGCGAAGGAAGAAAGATTGTCAACAACTGTCACTCTGACGGTGATCGTTCCCAGATCCTGGGCAGTTTTGTGACACAGATGACGGCATGCTGTTTACCGTTGCCGTAAGTATTGGACGTATGCAGTGCATGTATATGTTTTGCCTTGGTTGCTTGGGAATCCGTATCTAGTTTTGGAACAAATTTTGAATGGAAAAGAAAATTTAGCAGGTAATTTTTATTTTATTGATTAATATTCTATTGCAATATGTATAACTATAGCTCATTAATGATAAGAATTTATACAGTGGCCAAGGGGCAGAGAATTTGACACTGATGCAGCTAGGGTTCACAATGGTATCCAGACGTTTCGTTCCCAAGAGGTTTCGTTCCCAAATAGTGGACGTTTCGTTCCCAAACACGGGACGTTTCGTTCCCAGTTGAGACGTTTCGTTCCGACTTAGAAGACACTTCCTACTATGTTATATTAATAGCTATAGTTAGTTTATATACATTCAGATAATAGGAACGTACCTCCGAGCTTCGATACTTTTACAAAGCTTCACACAAAAGTACTCCGTGTGCACAGATCCTTATTCTGGATAATAGACTGTAAACAACTTTTTTCTTTCTAGTTTATTTAGAAGAATAAAATATTTAGTAATCTTATCTTTGGCCGCATGCACAGCGATGTTTGTATGTCGTCCCGAATTAAAAGAAAGTCAACAAAGATAAAAAGCATTAAGAAAATATCGGATCGAAATCGACTGATCACAAAAGAACTTGCCATGTTCTGAAATACCATAGAATTCCACACTGAAGCCTGTCAGTTATAAGCCCCTCCATATACGAGTCCATCTACCTGCTTACAAACATAATATCCCATTTATATAAACCCTCCCTTACATGATCCTTCCCCATCCATATATAGGTTTTCTAACAGCACTGTATAATATGGTATCATGTTAGATATTACGTGCTCATTCCGAAGTGTTTTTATACTGCTTTAATATAAGCTGCCCTCCCCCCGTTTATACAGTAAGCCCAATCAAAATCCCTTGCGATCTTTTAGAAGCTCAGGGCTTCAGTTAATTTGGGATTTTATGGTATCTGCTTGGTGTTCCTATTAATGGCCTATTTTAGTATTTTTAAACAACTCAGTAAAACGGTAGAAAACTTTTGTTTTACATTCCAAATCAATTAATTTATGTTGGAGAAGTGTACAGTTAATCAAACATTTGCAGTTCTAGGAAGGATCAGAACGGATATCCAGTTGAATTCTAAGTCCAAATTTGCAAAACGAATGATATAATTTATTTAGTCTAAATTAAATATTTAATCTCACTGAATTTCTTGTTGCATGAAAACTTAGTAGAACATTTTTTTGCATGCAAACTAGCTGCAAAAGCTTTAAGTTTGCAATGCAGTTGTTCTTTCTCATTCACAAATCTGATCATGCATTCACACTTATGTCATTGTTGAGATTGCTCATTTGCATGTGGGATGCTATTTGACCTCATAAGTTTTCATTGTTTGGTCTATATCAAGAGATGTTTTCAGAACAGAACCTTAAGCTCATGAATTTGTATTAGCTGAAACTGTATCAAAATTTGTGCTCGTTTTAGTCATGAACCAGTGTTCAAGGCTTAGCAAACTTACATTTTTATGAAATTGTGAGTTTTGTTGACTCGATTCACCTACATAGCTATAGACACTAGTTTGATACACGGTTGACTTATCTTCTGCTTGCGTGTTGCATCCAACAAGCACTTGTTCTTATTCAGAACTTCACAAATCCAACACTAAAATTCAAACCGGTTCCTAGAACACGGCAAAACGGGCGAGTACAATGAACTAAAAAAAAAAGCCAAAACAAACGAAACCTGATACTTACAAAAAAATGTTGTATACATGAAACATAAGGTGAATCAACAACTGAAAAATCCAAGACGTGACATTCAGAATTCACAAGCTCCAACCACTAACTCACACTGCCGCGCTGTGTAACCGCGCCTAAAACTCACATGAAATCTGCTGACTGGAAGTTTGTCATTTACAAGTTTAACTTATTAGAGCTCACAGTTGAAATGTCTATTATCACTGGCATCATAGCCCAATAGCTGGAGCATCTGCCCAGCACCACAGAGGTCTCAAGTTTGAATCCTACTAAGATCTGAATTTTTTTTCCAAGTAAATATTTGCGTCTGATTGAAATGCAATTTAACTGTGAAGATCATTTCTCATGGCCACTCCCACTCAGTTTCTTCATCTTATAATGTGTGGCAGTCTGCTTCAGTTAATGTTTGTTAAACTGGCTAAAGCTAATTGTTTTAGAACTGCATTTCTTTATTATTCTTCTTTAGCCATGTAGTGTTACTCTTTGTTCAAAATCAGATAAAACATCCGAAGCTAACTCTCCAAGTTTTGTATCACTTTTTATAAAATGATGCTTTTTTAGTTCGAGTTGATGATCTTCAATTGATTTGTGCCTAATAATTTAGTACTCTAGACTAGGATTTCGAAACAGATAACTTTAACTTGATCAGATGTTGGCTGTTAGCTGGCTGTGGTGATAATCAATCTTAATGTTCGAAAGTTTTGTCAATGTCATAACTTTGATTTTCAATCTGTGGATGGTTTCTTTAATTTTTGCTTCCTTGCTTTTTAGCTGTGAACATAATTCACCTGATCTCAGTTTGGTTTAAATAAGGTTTAACATTAAGTTTTGAATACAACAACCCTGTGGGATTCGTAATTTATTTCCTAGATTGAAATAAGAATTGGTTAATATCAGTACCTAATGTTTTAAATCTTGAAACAAATGATCTATATCTGATGCCATGCATAAATACAGTGTACATGTATGTGAAATCTGTGTTATTGATACTATGAATATATTTGTTATTGCAGAAAATTATCGTTTTCGTACAAATCACAAGTGGTTTCACTGGCAAAGCCGACAGACAGTGCAGTGAGGATACAAGATTCACATAATTGCAGATGGACAAGATTGCGCCATCTCAAGACTCGTTGGTCCTGTGTTTGCTGACATGATGAACATTGAATCGGTTTGCTGAAATCATCACCCAAGCAGGTAATTTTAGCATAATTCCTTTTTTAAGGAAAGAAAGTACAGTACTGAGCATTTTATTACGTAAAACTAAATAATTTATCACACACCGGTGAAATGCTGCAGTCTCTGTCAGTACAGTTTTGGACGCTTGAAAGTTCGAATACCAAACATTGATCTGACTTACGGCTTGCCAGTATACATGTAGTTTCAATCGCAGATCCCAATTAATGAGTCCTCTTTTTTGATAAATTTTTTGATATATTGCTTTTTTACCTAAGATTATTCAGACGATTTTGAAGTAAGATTTTAAGTAAGCAGTTAAAATATCATGCCAAAAATGGCCAACAGTTTAACTTTTGTGGTGGAAGAGGGTAAGAACAGTTGACTGGGAAAAAATTCCTTCAGCCAAGTTCTGACTTATTTAAAGCCCCTAAAGTTTGATGAAATAAATATCCTGCAGCATTCCAACTAAATGAAAAAAAACTCAGTTCCAATAATATCAATCCCATTCCTCCTTAAAATTCTTTTGGACAAGGAAATGTGAGCTTAAAATTTTGAAAGTTGTGTGGGGAGAGAATGGGCCATGGGAGAATTGGTGAACAAGTAAAATGATGGAGGTATCAAATATGGCATTAAAATGTTGTTATGATAGCGTGGGTTTAAAACGTCTTACTTCAATCTTCTACTTACCAGTTTCGATCATCCATAGTTACACAGTAACATGTAATTGTTTGACTATGTACACTGTATGCTCGCACAGAATATCGTCCATGGTTGCATAATTAGTATTTCTGCCGTGTACGCTTGCCTGCGCTCGCACAAACGATTCGTCCATAGTTGCACAATTAATATTTTGGCTGTTTACGCTCGCGTGTGCTCGCAAGGACGATCGTCCGTAGTTATAAATGCAATTAATGTTTTAGCTCTATGCGCTCGCATACGCTCACACAATTGCACAGCTAATATTGGCTGTGTACGCTCGCACGTGCTATCACAGACGATCGTACCACAGGCAGCCCAAGCTTGTAATTCGTGTTTTTGAATCCTACACATTATAAGACTTTGTATGGGATATTTGATCGTTTATCCAAATTTCCACATAACTGCTAGTTGGATTGAAATAAAGTTTGCTTACCTGAAGGCATTTGTTTATTGTTTGTTCCGTGTGTTCTGTGTGCGATTTGAAGCCATTTGGAGCGATAAACCGGAGAGGAGTTCCCCTATTTGTAGACCGCAACCTTTAATGTGATCGCCCGTCTTATTTTAAAACTTTTAAACAGCTAACATGTGTCATATCGTAGTAGAATTAAGTAGCGAGTCAAATGTCAGGAAAATTTATACCAATTATAATGCAACCGAACTGTACTGACCTCTGAGGAAAAGTATAAACTATGTAAATTTTACTTGACTTATACATATATCATAAATAATTTACTCTATGAATTGTTCAACTCCCTGTCCAATCTCGTTCTTGGTGTTCAGCTCGTCTAGTGCCTAGAGATCTAGCAGTCTGGCCATAGTAAATAAAATTGCAGTCGCAGCATTTAATTTGGTAGACTACGTTTCTTTTTTGTTCTTCACTACACTTGCCTTTAGGTCTGGGGAACATGTTGTTGAGGGTTCTGATTGGCTTGTATGCCGTTTCTACTCCTTCCCTCCTCAGAACTTTTACCCGTTACTTTTTGTGTTAATTTCCCGTTTATACTGTGTAATTGAACTGTTTCCTCATTTACTTTTTCTTTTTACTCTGTAATACCGCCGTACTTAATAATTCTAATTTTGCTTCAGTTAAACTTTTTACCTGTTGCTTTTTGTGTTAATGTTCCGTTCATACTTTGTGTAATTGAACCAGTTGAACCTTTTACCAGTTGCTTGTCGTGTTTATTCTGTAATCCATTATGTCTTATTGTCAATAACGTAAAATAGTTTTACTTTTAATATTCCAATTCTTGTACTTGCTAGCTGTTCCATGTTATTTTAGATCTATAATAAGTTAACGGTGACTCAACAGATAATGATACCGGCATCACATCGTCATTGGCGTCGTCCTTTGATGTTACTTCACCTCCACCAAGTGATTCCACCTTGCCGCCGTTGTTCCCTTCCCCGGCTCCATCACCCCTGCCCTGTCATCCCCGGTACCGTCATCCCCGGCTCCGTCGTCTCCGGCTCCGTCTTCCACACCTCTTGGAGATCTAGAGGAAAGCTCCCTGTGAGAACCAACAGTCCAAGTGAATAGCCAGAATGAGCAGTTTGTAACCATCTACCATCTCGTCCAAGAGGGGACCATACATGGCAAGGTAAAGCTCGTTACCAACGATGGGTACAGCTTTAGTATCCGGAGGCGACGACCAAACGGTACGATAGACTGGCAGTGCACCGTCCGTTCGAAAAGTAAGGAAAGTTTTTATGATCTTACTTAATTCAATGAAATAAAAATGATAGCACACAGTCAGGATTTATCAAAGTCTTAAATAGGAAATACAAAACGGACCGAGATAATTTCACTTACCGTTCATGCTAACACGCATTTATGTTTCTTTAAAGGTACATCGATGTAAGGCTTCGGTAATTCAGCGCGATGGACGTTTTACCGCTGGAATGCATTTGCACAATCACCCTGGTGTAGTTGGTGCTTTGGCGGCGTCCACAATCAAGGCAAGAGTGAAGGAAGCTGCCCGGGAGGATTTATTTAAACCGGCCTCGGCTGTTGTCAACGATTATTACAATTATTTGTGAAAAATGTTTTGACAAAGTCTGCGGTTGCGTGAGGGCCTGGCATTTCGTCGATTGTTCAAGCCGCAGTTTGACTGATGAAAATCTACCGCTT
Organism: Bergia sp. 'catenularis'; assembly: GCA_025434825.1. Lineage (NCBI taxonomy): Eukaryota > Metazoa > Cnidaria > Anthozoa > Zoantharia > Parazoanthidae > Bergia > Bergia sp. 'catenularis'. Next base: position 1,238 of record JANRMR010162212.1, on the reverse strand, counting down.
TTCAAGATCGCTTCATACAATTACAACTACAATTATACTTATCACTGACAAACAATCAACCGGTTTGCCCTAAAGTTCCGTTTTTGGCGGTCACTGATCTGAGAGGTAATCCTAAATTGAATTGTTCGTGTATTGGAGCCTTCTCCGGGAATACCACTCTAATTACTTATTGTGCACCGGCCAGCCACAAGGATGTGGATAACAATGGAACGAAAATGCACTCTTTGAATCCCATTATTCCATCTACAAATGTGTTCACAAGTTCTCAAGTGAAAAGATCTGGCTATGTATTCTCATCAACAAAATCTAATATGCCATTCAGTACATCACCTCCTAAGTTTCGCGGACCCATAACCAATCATGAACTTATGCCAGATTATGCTGTAACCATCATCGGAATTATTTTATTGGGAATGCTGCTTTTGTTTGTCAAGAGTGTGAGGAAAGTTACAAAAGACCGAAGGAGATACCGGGCTGTATCTTCAGAATTAACAATTTTTGAACGAAATAACGATTGCGCTGAGGCTGATGAAATAAACAATTTGCGTGTAGAGGAAACGACCATTTAGACAAGGAGAGAGCAAAAACTTCGAAAAAGATTTGCTTTGTTTTGTTGTTGAAACCCCCCCCCCCTAACGGAAGATAACACAATGCGATATGTACTGTCAATATCACGTTTAATATTAGAAACTCAAAAACTACAATTTTCATAAAACATTTTCATATTTTTGAAAAGGAAGAAAAATAAAATAAAAGGTTACAACTTAAGATTACAAAGTTCTTCAAATATTACAGGCGATTTTTCAAAGTCCGTAAGATCAATTAATTCTGGTAGCTGGTACGGCTACGGCTCAGACAACGTCGGCTGAGAACCGACGACTTTCTGTTTTCCTCTTTTCTTTCGTTTACCATCCAAATCCTTTTTATTGTTGTTTGTATGAAGGAATACGAATCCGAGTAAACGGCAGGTTCTGGTTGAAAGGCCGAACCAATAACAAGACAATTTGTATACTGACGTTCACATTCTCTAGAAAACCCCAAATCAGTTTTTCACGTTGTAGCTTTGAACTCGACGGTGGCCAGGTGGTCAGCTTGGTGCATGTTCACGTGAGGTGGATTGTCTTTTGTAATTAAGCCTTTTGTTTTACATCTTTCTCGTGGACGTAGCTGTAGTGGTTGCTTAAACTCCCCGAGCCGGTCTTTGGCACTTCTATCGGAATTAAGCCAGACGATTCGGT
>JANRMR010162102.1:1995-12358 GCA_025434825.1 Bergia sp. 'catenularis' | reverse complement strand
TTGGTATTTACATTATACATCTGTAATAGCTTATGTATGATGAAATCAATACGTATCCACCTTTTTTTACTATAGCATTTGTTCATTGCAATCTTTCTCTTGTAACATAATCAAGTTCTAATTTAGATATGATTTTATCAATATAGTATTTCCTGTTATAAATAGATTTTGTGTTGATTCTATATATGTTTTCATAAAAGTCTATGTATTCTGTTGTGTAAATATTATTTTTGATCTTACCACAACTGATGCATATGATATTTTGACCATCGTCCTTTATTATCTGATTATCACAACATGGTACTACTTCTACCTTTTCATTGGAACTAATTTGAAGATTGCGAAACGGGCAAAGAATATAGTCATCTACGATGATGTGACGAGTATTGGAGGAAAAAAAGGACAATTTGTTGGTAGATCAAATCCGAATAGCTTTTTTTCATCTGGTTTTTCAATAACTTTATCCTGAAGAAATGCCTCCCAATACATACGTAAATCACTTTCATATAAACCTATAATTTGTGGAGATTTAAGACTGAGGTGTACAACACCCCATCTCCCACATTTATCTATTACACTAAGAACTACCTTAATTTCTTCAGCAATATATTCATCATAAATACTAGTCTGGCTTCTAACTTCAACTCCTGCACTTCTTGATACGTCTTTTAACATTTTGCAATAATTAGAATCAACATTTGGAGTAAATGAGTTTATAAATTTTTTTGAGATTAAATCAAAGAAATATTTGTTATGTTCAGATAGCTCATCATAATATAGTTGCATTAGAAATTTAGTTTCAGCAACACATTCACTTTCACTACCTTTCTCATAGTAATCCTTTGTGATACATTCTTTGAAACGTCGTTGTAAGCTGTTTTTTTTCCATTGTAATAATTTTGTTTTTAAGTGCGTTTACAATAGCAATTTTCCATCTATATAATTATTTCATCTTAATGCGTTTTATATGCTTGCGTCTGATTTTGATTATAAAGCTGTCTGAGTCAGTGCTTGATCCACTGTCAGATTCACTGTCGGACTCAGAGGAAGTGGGTTCATAGTCAGGGTCAGAATCTGGTTCGGAATCTGGTTCATAATCTGATTCAAAATCTGGTTCAGAATCTGGTTCAGACTCTTCCTCAATTGTTGATAGTCCCTCTTCATCACTACTATATTCACTTGTTGAACTGCTCATTTTATATAATAATGTTCTATAATTTTATTTGTTTAAATGCGTTTAATATGAAATAGGTGGGGAAAATTGGGGCGCCCTTCCCCGGCGTTGATTCCATTATAAAATGCGCGACCCCGACCATTCGGTCGCGCAGGCCCGGGACGGGTTTCCCATCCCTTGCTCGCCTGGCTTCGTCAGTCTGCGCTGCCGGAAACCCTCGGGCCCTGGGACGATGTTTGATTCCATTATAAAATGCGCGACCCCGACCATTCGGTCGCGCAGGCCCGGGACGGGTTTCCCATCCCCTGCTCTCCTGGCTTCGCCAGTCTGCGCTGCCGGAAACCCTCGGGCCCTGGGACGATGTTTGATTTCATTAAGAAAAGCTGTTGGGTTCGGCCTCTTCGGCCGACATGGGTTGTATACAATAGATGAACTTCTGGTCTTGTGTCGCTAAGACTTTGCTACCATCGGCGCCTTGCAGCGCCTCCTCCCGGGATATCCATGATGCTTCGCAACATATATCCCACCAATATAGCGAAGTCGATCCTTAACGCTCGGCCATCCCCTCCTCAACTTGCTTCGCAAGTCTGCGGTGCCGCCTCGCTAGATCGGGCTACAGCGGATATTGAGACTTGAATACAAAATAAATTCCAATGAATAAATCGAAGTAGTGGGGACGAATGTTGTATCCAGGCTTTGTCGCAAGTTTTGATTTTCATTTTTGGAAATCAAACTTAGAAATCTGGATTTGTCGCAAAACTTGTCCTTATACCCTCATATTGCAATACTACTCAAAACCTATCTTGGTTAAGTAAGCACCTTAATAAAATTTGTTTGTGGTGGCATTTGACGCATTTTATTTGGTTGAGTTTTTAAAGGGGGCGTTTATTAGATATGGGTGTTTTATTGGGGGTATTTATATTTGACCGGGGCTTTTATTAGATACGAGGCGTTTGTTGGAGAGTGGGCGCTTATTGGATCATTTACGGTATGCTCGAAGCACAAAAGGTAATACTAAGGCCCAAGGGGATTGTGGGACATAGCGAGCTGTCACGTTGATCCTCTCATTACATAAATTATCAGTGAGAGGCTAGCAAACTGTCACGTGATCGTGCTATTCCAATAAATTGCCACTGAGAGGCTAGCAGCTAATAAATGAACTGGCGCCATAAAAATACAATATCAGTTTATCGCTTGCAGTCGGATTTATATAGAAAGAATCTCAACGCAATTAGGTAAAATATCATTGCCTACATTTCAAAAATCCTAACATGTCACTCAGCCGAAGCAGGCTCTACCTTCTCTGTAGCAGTATCCTGTCATTGCAGGAAATACTACAGTTGGGCTTCTGCGATCTAAATATTACACGTCAACTTAGCTACACAAGGAAAAATATATGTATAACAAAAAGAAATGACAATGACACCGATGCTTGATGATCTTTTACTTAACAATTGTACAATTTTTTATAACATTTGAGATACTCGGTCAATATTTATTTTTACATCTAAAACAGTCTTTTAAAACCTATCGATGATGGAAATCTTACAATTAGCTCGGACTTTTAATAAACCCGAAAACACGGCTCCATTCTTGTCTTACAAACTGTAACGCTCATACCGCGTTCTTAATACCAAATACAATTAAGTTTTAACAAAATTAAAGTTACATTTGTCGGTACTGTCACGTGTTTGTAGGTTTCAACAGGTTCTGAAAGAAGCATTTGAATATTGAACGATAAGAAATTTGTCTGTACAGGTACTAAGCCAGTCTGTGCACTTCAACCTTCAAAATAATTTTCAGTCACAACTAACTGAAACCTGTTTAAACTGTGAATACAGCATTAGAAAGAATTTAAAACTACCTGAACTAAATCTGATTAAAACGTCGTTTTCAGTCTTGTTGTCAGTCGTATTCTCCATTTAACGCGAAGTGCTCAAACCATGTTTTAATAAAAGTATTTTATACATTTTGTAAACAGCTATTTTAAAATCTGACTTACGGAGTCACAAAACGGATAATTAGCAAGCTGGATAGCGCAGTACCAAAGCTGGTGGGAGCAAGAATTTTGTTCGTTACTGAGCTAACACACTCGTTGAAGACGTTCTGCTGGCTCCTTTCAGTTTGTTAACATGAAGAAGGCCGCAGTTCCTGCAGGTCTTCGTATTACCCAGAATTCAAGTAGGGCTTGATATTACATACTGTTCCTGTAGGGCCTGATATTACCAAAGTTCGTGTTGCCGGTTTGGAAATGCCCAGAGTTCACGTGGGGCTTGTTATTAACAACAGTTTTTGTAAGACTTGATATTACCCATTGTTCCTGTAGGGCTTGGTATTACCGTCCGCAACATTGGAAATGTCAACGCTCTTGAAATAGGTGTATTTATTTCGCTTGCAATAAACATTCTTAAACTAAGGTAATACCGACAGCTAATCTTCAGGTTTATGATTTCTTTCATCTTTTGGCTGCCTGGCTCATAAATGTGGCATCAGCATCAGCATTTTTTATTAGGCCCAAAAGACCAAGACTTATCAAAGAAATATAGTACGTGCAATAAACTTTCCCTCTCGGTTCGTGGCGCGGTACGATATACTTATTCGCCAAAACGAATGTAAGCAAGCATCATATCTTCAGTCCTTTCAAACTACATAATATAACTACCTAGCGGTCAAACTACAGAAGAGAAGTGGAGTTCCTCTGTGATGGATCAGACATTCTGTTGGGTACAGTGGCCAATCTACAACATTCAGCAACAAAATGATTTATGTTTCCTGCACCACAGTTCAGTGCTTCCACGGCAACCTAAAATCTGAGGACGGCAGGGGAATGCAGTGGGTCGCATCGAAGTCAAGAAGATACTGGACAACCTGCAGTCAAGAACAAACCAGATGTTCGAATTGTGACATGTACCGGTGAATTTTATTATGTAACAGATGTCAGAAAATCGAGGATCTGTAGTTAAAAACCAAGTCAAATAAATACTCCACAAGCACCCACTTACCAGGAACATAAGCAGTTTCACCTTCTCCTCAATTTCCATGTCTCTTCCTGGAAGAGTTTAGTTCAAGATTAGGATTTCATAATGAATAACAATTTGCACTGTAATCGCATATTTTTAAAAGATCAATCCGTATTAATATATAATGGTTTTTACACGGGGGTGCGAAGATATAAACTTTATATTCGAGGAAAGTTAATTATTCCTCCAATTCACACTAAGTCACTAACCAACTGAGCAACGCCTGCTTCTCATTTTCTGTTTTTCCTCTTCTCGATTTTCTGTTTTTAGAAGATAAAATTTGTGTTTCATCCAAAAAACATTTAAGGAAAACATCTTAATCCACCAAAAGGACCTCTTATCAATCACTCCTGCCAATGTTCAATGCCTTTGAACCAGTCTGGAACACAGTCCCATTAAGATGGTCCCTATTAACAGAGAGAGAGAACTACAATCCAACTTAATCACCACCTAAAACATACCATCCGTACCATTTGCATGTTGAAAAACTTAGATTGGTATCTGAACAGTGACTGTTTACAGATATTTTGGCCAAAAACTAGTGTTTCTTGTCAATACACCTTTGAGCAGACATGAAAAAGGTGAAAGAACCATTTTACATCAGTGACATGGACATCAGTTTAGGACTAGTTGTGATGTTCGTACCTATTTGCATGGGAAACCGCTTGCCGTGCTCCTTGGTGTATTCCTGGAACGTAGCATTACACTTGTCCACGTCAATGGCCAGGCTGTTCCACACTTCCACTGCAAGTCACAAAACCAGATAAATAAGTGTTAGTGATGATACTTTGCCTCGTGTTACAGGGCCTTAATTCAACTGCTGGGCTTCAGATAAAGTCAACCAACAAATTATTTTTTTCAACATGAAAGCAAATAATGCCGTCTTACTCTTGGTGTTCTGATCCGAAGCAGAGAGATACTCCTCCAACATGGCCTGGCATTCGGGTGCTACTAGGTAAGGGTATCTGAAATGGGAACGAAGATATAGTAAACTGGGTGGTGCTACTAAATAAGGGTATCTGAAATGGGAACGAAGATACGGTAAACTAGGTGATGCTACTAGGTAAGGGTATCTGAAGTGGGAACGAAGATGTGGTAAACTAGGTGATGCTACTAGGTAAGGGTATCTGAAGTAGCAACAAAGACATGGTAAACTAGGTGGTGCTACTAGGTAAGGGTATCTGAAGTGGGAACGAAGATGTGGTAAACTAGGTGATGCTACTAGGTAAGGGTATCTGAAGTAGCAACAAAGACAAGGTAAACTAGGTGATGCTACTAGGTAAGGGTATCTGAAGTGGGAACGAAGACGTGGTAAGCTAGGTGACGCTACTAGGTAAGGGTATCTGAAGTAGCAACAAAGACATGGTAAACTAGGTGGTGCTACTAGGTAAGGGTACTGAAGTGGAAACGAAGACGTGGTAAGCTAGGTGATGCTACTAGGTAAGGGTACTGAAGTGGAAACGAAGATGTGGTAAGCTAGGTGATGCTACTAGGTAAGGGTACTGAAGTGGAATAAAGACATGGCAAACTGGACGCTGCTACTAGGTTTTACACTTTTCAGTGTTCTGATGGACGTTAAATAGCTGTTACACTACTGAATAACATTTTGGAGGGAAAAATTGATCTAACAGACAAAAATAAAACAACACTTTCGAACAGTCTAACATTTCGTTGAATGGTCTAATCCTAACCTTTAACGGCAAAAAGTGTTTTGCAGATTATTACGTTAAATACCTGTGTTTCAGCAGTTTAATTAAGAGATCATTTCCTCTGTTGGACCCAACATCTCCATCCCTGTGTACACAACATTATGTAAATAACCTTTTTACAATTTGTGTGTGCTTTTATCAGGTCTCGTAGACAGATTTTAAAACTAAAATCCATGGCTTCCTACGACCTGATTTTACGAATCCATGAACTAAAGTTATGAAAATGCCTCTCGAAAACTGATGGATCAAGAAGCTGTCTGTCATGATTTGACGATATAATTTTATTTCGTTCACACAGAGATTTGAGTTTCCATGTCCAACTTTGATTTTCAGGATCTTGAAATGTTGAAATTTTACGATTTTCAATGTTTCCCTGTTTTGTGGTCTAGATAGGAGTCTAGATTACTTTAAAGCGATGTTCCATAACGGGATGGACACAACACGTCCCTGGAATCGTGCACTTTTAGTTCTTACCGGCCAATTCAGTGTTTACAACCAAAGGAATAAAGGCTTTTATTTGATATTGCTTCCTCCTATCGCACCCTTCTCTATTTTAGTAACAGAGTAAAAAACAACTGCCTATTTCGACGAATTATATTTAAGACTTCATCAGAACCGTTTTGCACGAAATGAGAGAAAATAACTTCGAAAACAAAAAATATCACCACCTGATGAGTTGGAGAAAAGAGGGAATTGTAGTAATATGCCTGCCTGAACCACAATGTTCCATATTCAAGGTAAACTCTCTCCACCGTGAAACGAAACTCAAATTTGCTGAATCGTAATCTAGTTCCATCCGTGCCATCCTGCAGGTAAGTTCAAAATTACCAGTTCTGTTTTGTTTGTTAAACATTTTAGCCAAACAGAGTTTCTTATTTGATGAAGTTAGAAAATTATTTTACTGAAATGACAGTGGAAAGAAATCAAGTTTGCTGAATTCGTAATCCAGTTCCATCCATGCAATCTTGCAGGTAAGTTCAAAATCACTGGTTTTGTTTTGTTTGTTGAAACATTTTTGCCAGAGAGTTTCCTATTTGATGACGTTAAGACACTGTTTTACTGAAATGACAGTGGAAAGAAATCAAGTTTGCTGAACCGTAATAAAGTGCCATTCGTGCCATCGTACACTTTAGTTAAAAATCAGTAGCTGTGTTTTATTTGTTGGAACATTTAAGCCAAACGGACTTTCTTATTTGATGAAATTATGTCACACTTTACGAAAAGGGGTAATTAAACACTTTAGTATTTTCTCTAAGTCATACAGCCTTTAAATAAATCTGAAAGACGTAGATCATTTAAGAAGAAAAAAATCTTTTAACTCTACCTTCTGTTACCACTTACAACAGAACAATTGTCAGAAACTGAGTGGATTGGGAAAGATTTATAAAGATGGCAGTTAGATGTCTTGTAATTGTAGTAGTAAACTTAACAAAAGAGTTGTCTCTAGTACATTCTAGTTGTTACAAATGTAAGCTACCATGTTGAAAATTTGTTCCTCCTTTTCTAAAAAGGAACAAAGGATTGGAAAATTAAAAGACCACAACAAGCATTTCATTAATTTGTGGTACTTAAATTACACTTCAACTAATGAAACAAATAGAGTTCACTATCAATGGGATTATTTTGTTTTGTTGATTTCCTATTTTTACCAAGCAAAAATGCAAAAAGACAAGAAGAAGAACGACCATCCTTACTCTGTTGTTATGACTTCATCTCTCATTCTTCTGATCACCAAAACTGGTCCGGGATACCTGTCAGATGGAAAACAAATTTGATTTCCTTTGAGTGTAGATATGTTATTAATAGACAAATACACCAGCTATTCTACTGTCAAGAGCCCTTACCGTCTATGATGGACAGATGGACATATAAATGCCTAAAACTGTATAATAAAAACTTCAGTTGGCTTGCAAAATTTTGCCCATAACCCACAATTTTATGCCTGCAACCTGCAAATTTTGGCCCACAACCCACAGTCTGCACAATAGTTGTTAAAAGCTCCAATATCAAGAAGCAAAAAGTGGGACTTCTTATTCAAAAATATTACTGACTCAATAAGTAGATTGTATTCCAAAAGAGGATGTACCACTTAGCTGTTAACTAAACCCAAGATTTATCGAGTGATCTCTTATGTTGTGCTTGATGACTACAAACTATGAAGTGACCTATTTACTAAACAATTATTTTTAAACTGGCCATATTCAAAAATGTAAGCATGCATATTTTAAATATAAAAATATGCATACAGATTACTTTTAACCATCATATTACAACTTCTACAAGTTTTATAAATAGACCTAGATGCAGGAAAAGACTGATGTACACACAGACATAAGCACAGAATACAGAACGAGGGCTTCCATACAAAGCATGTAGAAGTCTGACCAAACATAAAGTTGCCATAGTTAAATTGTTTTCTACAAGTACTTCAAGCTTAATAACGTTCATGTGTCTTACTTGTGCAAATGCTTTGAGACATCCAGGGGAAAATATTCCTTCACTATTCTTGTTGTGTAATGAGCTGAAAGACAAGGGAAAGAAAGAATCAAGTTTTTGAGAGGTACTTAAATACATGTACAACTGCATGAACAAAAATGAGGGGCCCCATGAGAAACATCATGTTACAATGGCTGTCTGATACTAATATTCTGAAAATCTGATACTGTTTTCCACATTTCAAAGGAATATTTTCAAAATCTAACAAGGGTGGCAAATTGAAATTCACTTCAAGAAACATGTTTACCATTAACTAACAGCTATGAGAAGACATTTGGGAAAATTTTAAAATCCTTCTACAAAACTGCAAAAAATCTGAGGGGGTTCAATACCCCCCCCCCCCTACCAGTTTAAGGATGGATCAAGTTACAAAAATACCCTCAACTTTGAAAGGGCATGGATGACTCATCATTTTCTTGCATAGATAATTAATTTGTCTAGAGCATTCTAAGAAGTTGCCTGGGAAAAAGACATTGATACAGGACAGCGCAAGGCAGAAATGAATTCCACCAGGGATAAAATGTAGAGAATGAGAGAGAAAAAAAAAGAAAGAATACATGCACTAGCAAGGTACACTTACTGACAGATTCTGGCATTTTCGTTTTTGCTAGTGCCACTATATCATCAAATGTCGCATCCAGTATCTGTTGAAATCAAATCAAAACAAATCAACATAGAACATAGTCTAAACATAGTCTAAACAAGCTAAACAGAAGCTAAAAAAAGACTTTCAAGTTCCTGGTTTCCCATCTGTCAAATACAATGTTTGTTGTTTCCTATCTGTCAAATACAATGTTTGGCCTGTTTTTGTACAAGAAAACATATTATATCCCACTGAAGTGAAGGCTCCTAAAATATTGCAATTGTGCAACAGAAAGACTGACTTCAAACGTTGTTTTTAACTACTTTGAGAATAGAGTAAAAGTGTAAGAGTATGAATGTACTAAAACAGAAGACTCTTTAAAAATACACATTACACTTTCTAAACTACACCCTTTGAGTAATTTAAGGCCTGGATTTATATTAAGTAATTTTCATTTATAATGAATGCTCCTTACCAATGATCTGATGTTTGGATATTTCTCTGCTACCCAAGCAGCTGGGTAACCACCTGAAATTGAAAGTGAAAACTAAGATCACAGTAAGAAGTCAGCTGCAATCAGTTCCTACGACCTTACAGGGGCAGATTTCAGGGTGTGGTAGGGGAGGGGGGGCTACATCAATTTTACTGTCACACTTACAAAGGGTCTGGTTCTTCCAGGAATATTAGGGAATGTTTTAACAGATACTAACCAATGGGATAGGAATAAATTACAATGTTTTCACAGATACTAACCAATGGACCAGGAATAAATTACAATGTTTTCCAATCCAAAGCCAAGTTTTTTGACTGCATACTGCACAACAACATCAACAGCATTCCTTTCATTTTCAGGATACGGCAAGCCCTGGTGTGTTGAGGAAACATGCAATCCTTCCTTTAATATTAATACTATTATATTCACTAATATCATTATTATAAATATTATTATTACAATTAAAATTAATATTGTTATTCACTAATATTATAGGATCTTCATTATGATTTTTGCATCTGTATATATTTTTATTAATCTATCTACTGTATTTAATATCATATTGTTATTGTTGTTGATATAATCTGTTAAGTGGTTTGGGTTTTTTCTAAGCCAGTTAAAAATAATCGTAGTCCGAATGCAATGTTTTTGGGAGCGAAGCTCCTTCGTTAGTATATCTTTTGAAGTGTAGGGGAATTTTCTCAGAGTCGGAATATTAATATTGCATTTCCGATCTCCTGTTCTCCTGTCCTTCCTCTAGCATTACTTCCCTCACTCTGATAGTCTTTCCTCCCATTGTATCTCCTTGCTGTACCTCCTCCACCCCTGAACTCTTTGACCCCCTCACACTACCCTGTCCCCTCCCATCTTATCTCCTTGCTGTACCTC
>JANRMR010162101.1:0-21865 GCA_025434825.1 Bergia sp. 'catenularis' | reverse complement strand
AATGCTTGCAAAATAATTATTAAAGGCATTAGCAATACTTTGAGTATTACTTAATTTTGAGTTACCTACCCCCCCTCCCCCACGACGACATCACTTTGCTTGGAGATGTTCGAGTCACATCTTCAGTAGTGAAGCTCAGCTCCGTGAATTTCAAGGACTACAAAAATGATAACCCATGCAAAGGATCACGTAGTTGATCGCAAGTCTTTCGAGTTTCTTTTGCACTGCTGAGAAATAAGATAATAAAAATGATCCACTGTCAGTTGTAGTGTTATTCCTGGAGCAAAGGCCTCTATCCCCCTAACGCAATCAACAAGATATGAAAGGTCTTACCTCCAAAGAGACCTCATCGAAGTACAATCTGTCACACTCGTCGTAATCAGTGCTGACCGTCTCAGGATTGTAATTCACCATTATGGTTTGGTGGCCAAGCTATAAAAAATGCATAAACTAATTCGCTGAAAATTGCTGCTGAAAACTGAAGATTAAAAAGTCACGATAATGTGTTTTAAGGTACAGCATCTTTTATAAACTGTTTGACTTGATGCTCATACATGTAAAGGTAAATTTATGCCAGCAAAATTTCATCTCAAACAATTTGCAATCCAAAATGGGCTTTTCTGTAAATGTGTCTCGAGATACATGCACATATAAGTGGATACATAGGTTTAATTTGCTTTGAAACATTCGTCAAATGCAAAATGAGCATTTAAGTTAAAAGATGTAATTTTTCAAAATTATCTGGATGACCATTGTTCAAATCACCTTCAAATCTGCTCTGAACACGTAGCTTCAAATTACAACTGTCATCAACACAGCTGTGACTCAAACTTGGGAGTTACTCAATGTCATTTTACTAATTAATAGTAACTCTCGACAAAGCAAGTATTATCGAATCTCTGTTGACGTAACAGTATGTTTTCTTTGAAAAACAGAAATCACGGAATGAAAAACAACAACACAGCTGTTACTCAATGAAAATTTGAGGATGTGCCGAAAACTTAATGAGCAATGACTCTCTGAAAAGTTCAATATTAATTACAGAGATTGTATGGTTGGGTAGCAAAAGCTACCACCTGCCCATATACATGTAAACTCTAATAAATTTTGGAATTATTAAACATTCATTTTTCAGAAACCTTTAACAAATCACTGTCACATGTTCAGTGACAATGAATCGAAACCAAACATGATTTGTTGACTCTGTTTGTTTAACGACTAAATGCTGGATTTTTGCCAATTATTGATAATGATCGAGGTAAAATACAATTAATGTATTCTCCTATACCTTTCTCAGTTCCCGGATACATCCCACGGCACACCAGTCAAACTCCACACTACTGCCAATCCTGTACACACCAGATCCTAGCACCATAACAGCTCCACCAGGGAACTCCAGATCATGCTGTGACCCATTGTAGGTCAGGTAGAGGTAGTTAGTGAACGCAGGATACTCTGCCGCTACTGTGTCAATCTGTTTCACACTTGGCAGGACGCACATGGCTTTTCTTAACTTCCTGACTGCCAGCTCAGTGCTGTTAATGAAAATCATACCAATTATTAACGTTTTAAACTTGACCAAAGGATTTCATATACTGTATACAACAAATTCCTATCCAGGGAGTATGTACTCTCCAGAATATGTTCATAATATTTTCTGTTGTTTCCTTCAATAATTATTAATACAATTGTGACATGTATGAGAATTTCAACAACACCCCACTTTCCTGAAATTTGTATCATGTCATTTACTTTTAAAGTAACACTGGTTCATTTTTATGTCAGAGTATCCGGAAAAGTAGCAAGGAAAGTTAGGCGGCAAAGAGATGAAGAAGCATTCTGCAGCAATTTCTGACCAGGGTTGAGTTCATAAAAATGAAAAAGGAAATATGGTGCTATAGAGATGACTGGTAGATATTTTTTTGGCAAGTTCTGACCAGGGTTGAATCCATAGATGTAAAAAAGGAAATTTAGCGGCAAAGGGGGCCAGAAAATGCATTTTGCAGCAAGATCTGACTTACCTGTGTATACACTTTGCTATGTATTTATCAGAGAAGCCCAGCTGCTTTGCTCCAAGAAGATGATCATGAGTTATCTCTGGTGCCTAAATATCAATTAAAACTTACTATCAGCAATTACCTCACAATTCCGTTAAGAATAATCTCCACTCTTCCATAAGTACATGCATTAAGAGTCAATGGTAGTAAAATCGAAGATGATTGTCAAAACCACAGACACAGCCCAAAATTCACTTTCGTTCATACTTTCCCTTTTGTAGGTACTACTACGAAACGACACAAGTGAATTATTTACTTGTACAATCATGTACTACAGTAAGCATGGTAGGAATCTATCAAATGGAACACAAGTGAATATACTACCTTTTCTCTGACAGTTAATGGTGCAGAGTTTGCCTCAGGCTGGCTGAGCTATAGTGTGCAAGGTGGAAGAACACGAAGTGGTAAAAGAAAATGTTAGTATCAGTGTAAGCTCCAATGTGCAAGTGGCATAATTATTCTTTCTCGTACAGGTATAGAACAAAAGTGCATGTCAAACCTTTCATAATTCAAGATTTTCAATTTTCCAAAAAAGTGTATTCCACAAGCATGTGTAGAATTTCCCAGACTTTACCTGAAAACGTTTATGAAGGTTGCAATAACAAAAAATAAGTTTGACACTGATGATTCTTTTGGCAGTCAAAGAACTATATCCATTCATATAAAACCAATAAAATTAATATTTTGTGTTTGGTTTTTCACAACATTAGTATTTTGGTGGGAAAGCATAGGCCAGTCAGTCTTATCTAATATATTTTATATATCATATTTAGATTTTTTCACGATAATAGCCATTTTACTGCTGCATGCACATTACTTCACAAGACAATCATCACGCTTTAAAAATATCAGTTTAACTTCTTTTGATCTGTCATATTGAATAACATATGCTTTTTCAAACAAATCAACGTTAACTAATGTTTTTTTTGAGGCAGATTTCAGCATGACGTAGACTATTGCTGACATGAAATTTTGCATCATCAGAATTACAACAGAAAAAATCCGACTTCAAGAATCACACAAAATGTGTCCATTCAATCAAAAAGTGTCCACTAATTAAAAAAGTGTTGCACAGTTAGTATTTACCAAACAATTGAGCATCATATCGTAACATGTCTTTGAAAACATTGAAAATTACAGAGAATGTACAGCACCAGACAAAAGTTGCCACACTGCCATAGGAATCTCACTAAGTTTGGACATTTTCAAACACTTATTTCTCTGAAATTAATTAACATATTAAGCTGAAACTTTCAGCGCGACTAAATGTGCAATGCTTATCAAATTGCTGACTCATTTTGTTTGAAACTTGTAGCTGAATTTAAGCTATATTGCGCTGAGAGTCAAAATGTAAAAACTAATCTGCCTGCAATAGCAAGTTAAAGATAATCTCTCAATTTCTCAGTTTCCATGGGTATACATTAAGCAAAACGAAAACCAAAGGTTGACTTAAGCAGATCAGTGGGAGTGCTGTAGATATCAAAATCAGAATTTCCATGTGTTAGCTTTCTGTTATTAGAGGTATTAACAATTAGAAATTAAATTAGCAAGTGAGACTTGAATTAGCATTACATGTGATTGTACTGAACACCATAGATAAGCCAGCGTTAAGCTAATCAGCACAAGATATAATTATTAACCTTGTCCATACATGTTAAACTAAGTAGTAGTTAACCCTTTAATTCCCAAAAGTGCCAAGCGTATCAGTTCATTTCCTGAAACAGTTTGGGAGAATTTATACTTTGTCTTAGAGAATTTGGAGTGGATGACCAATCTGTTTACTCTCAAACAATCAATTTCTTTTTAGTTATTGATACCATAATGAGAAGATACATTAGATGATGGTAAACTTGGTGTCCAGGTGAAAAGCACTACTGAGATCTCCTTAACAAAGGAATAATTTAATCAAACTCCATTACAGTAGGACAATACATGTACATGTATGTGGGCTGCCTGCATCCTCTGGCATAAAGATCTGATACTGGTTACAAAACTGTTTGACATTACTACAGTACAATGCATATCCACACAGTACAAGCTTCCTGTACCTTGCGTTTTCGATATTCCCTCAACATGTTGCTGTAGTCTATGATGTTCTTCAACCGGCACAAGAACCACCTGTCAATCTTTGTCAGATCATACAACTTGTCTATACTATACCCCTCCCTCAAGGCTGCTGCCAGCACATGGATTCTCTTATCAGATGGCTGCTTCAGTTCCTAATGGAAGAAAAATTATAATTGTTAATATTAAGTGTAAGTTCATTAAAGGGGAACTGAACCCTAAAATCGACCTTTTTCAAACAAAATCTTTAAAAGTGTGAAAACAATTTTTAAAAATTGTTTCCTCATGTCGCGCTGATTTTCCGAGAAATTCGAGTTTAAAACGCGTTATGCGCCGTTTGTACCAGCAGCTCAGAAATAGAGGGTCAGTGGAGTAAGAGTGATGCTATGACGTCAGATATGGGGAAGATCTTTTACTCCTTCAGGATACATTGGCTCGAACTGAAAACGTTCAACATTAAAGCGAGACATAGCACACAATTTAAATTTTCACTTTCACTCTTGACTACGTACGCGAGCTTACAGTACAAGCGCTCGCTTGCTTCCCCATAACCTACGTCACACGTTACCTTTGTTAATACCGCTGACAAGTTGACAAGCGCCCACGCTCAACAATCCCAGATAGCGCAAAACACGCACATTCAAACTAGAATTTCTCGGAAAATCAGCGCGACATGAGGAAAAAAACTTTTAAATACGGTTTCCACACTTTTAAGGATTTTATTTTAAAAAGGTTGATTTCAGGGTTCAGTTCCCCTTTAAAGTGTGTTTTAGTCAGCACACCAACTGCTAGAAGTAATCGTCAGTCTCCATTGAGAATTGAACATTAGGCCTTCGGTCAGTGGTAAAGAGTGTCAAACACACAAAAGAAAATGTGCCAGAAGTTTTCAAGCAGAAACTCAGTATTTTTCCAGGAACTGTGCAGCTAAAAATTGACAAGAACATAACATCAGTTAACACCTAACCAAACAGAGCACATGTGGATTCGAAAGATAAAGTAAAGAAA
Organism: Bergia sp. 'catenularis'; assembly: GCA_025434825.1. Taxonomy (NCBI): domain Eukaryota; kingdom Metazoa; phylum Cnidaria; class Anthozoa; order Zoantharia; family Parazoanthidae; genus Bergia; species Bergia sp. 'catenularis'. The sequence goes on along the minus strand of JANRMR010162101.1, from coordinate 16,739 downwards.
GAGCAGGACCATTTACATCAGCTTGTAATACTCATACCTGACTCCACAGGTGAGCAGCCTTGCAGTTGCAACAAAATTAATAAGAATGATGTTCAGGGAATATGCATCAAACAAAAACCACTGAAAACAGCACCAAAGAGACAGAGATGCCAGCTCCCCATTCTTGACAACATTTTACCAGACTTATCAAAGAAAATATTTTTCTCAACTGTCAACCTTTGATCAACCCTTGAGAAACACTCATTCCTTGCAAGACCCCAATCCTGCCTATATATGGGAGGTCAACTGTACATAAAAAGGATTAGCTTTGTTTCTAAACTCACAAACTAATGGTTTCAACACTACATGTACACTTCACAAGGTTCCAATAATTAAGGTACTCTGCCCTCTGGTGTTCTTTGATGAAAAGGCAGTTCGATTTGCCCCATTCCATATTTAATGGAAAGAGAAGTTAAGTTAAGTTTCACATTTGAGCTACTTTTAATTTTCCTTGATTTAACATGTCAAAGAAGAGTCACTGATACCTCATCAGAAGCAGTATATCCATGACTGTAGAACCCCAGGTTTGATTCTTCCACCATCCTTAGAGCTTTCTGTAGAGCCTCTTCAAACCGTCTCCCAATTGCCATCACCTCCCCAACACTCTTCATTGAACTACCAATCTGTGGAGAACACAACAACATTTTAAAAATTTACATCGTACTATTGTACAATTAGGCAACTAAAATAAATTAGACTTGAAGAAGCAGTGTAAAAATGGTGTTCGTTCTTGTTTCTTGCTTAATATTGAGATAATAAATTACTAACAATTTTATGTTGCCATGAGTGTTTCAATCAATCAACAACACAACAGTCAGCAAAAATAAAAAGCAAATATTTAATGATCATTATAGCTGATGTAGAAACAAACATGAACAAATAAATAAATAAAAATTGAAACAAATGAACTTTATTTAGCAAGGGTAACACATTTTACATGTAGTAATATTCTATGTGGCCCTCACCACAACACTGGGATTACTCTACTCTTTTCTAGAAGTGTGTGGGTTCTTTTAAGTCTCCTGAGATAGCATTTCAGGAGACTACACCAACTGATTAACGTCCCTGTCCACAGACAGGATGGCAAAAGTAGGTCACACGAAGTTCAGCCCTTGACAAGGTTGGGGATCGAACCCAGGAGCTTCTGGCTGGCAGTCAGGGATCTTACTAACTGCATGCATAGTCAAGCACACAGTGAGTCAATGAATCAATAAATAAACAACTGAATGAACAACAATATATACTGCAGGAAATGTATGAATGGACAAACAAGCAAACAAATAAATGAGTGAACAAATAAATGGATGAAGAGACATGGATTGATGGATTAATGAAGCAGAATGGATGGATCAATAGATGTAATGGCAGATTGATGGAATGATAGATGTATGGATGAAATTATATTGATGGATGAGTGGGTGGCCATGGGTTGGTGAGTTGCCAGGTGATGGTTGGGCAGGTGGGTGGGTGGGTGGGTAGGAGGATGGGTGGACCCATAGATTTATTGTAAGTGTGTAGATGGATAGATGGGTATAAATAGAACGGAGGAATAGTAAGAGGATTGTACACTGACAGGTGAATTGGTGGGTGGGTGGTTGAAAAGATGGATGTATGGGCAGAAGGCCTAGGACTATAAAATAATGTTTAAACAAGACTGATTGACTGAATATCAATGAAAGAACAAAATGAGATTAAAAATAACAATAAAGTATGTGTTGAGAGAAAACCATACACTGTATGAAAACTTTATATGGATATCTTCACATGTGTATGTCAGATACAACTTGTGATAATCCTACCTTTGCATTCACACGAGCAAATTTGGTCAAGTCCCATCTTGGTATCTTTACCACAATGTAGTCCAAACTTGGTTCAAAGCATGCAGTTGTGGAATTTGTAACAGAGTTCTTAAGTTCTGGTAGTGCAGTTCCCAAGGCAAGCTTGGCGGCCACATATGCCAGGGGGTAGCCAGTAGCTTTAGAGGCCAACGCAGAACTTCGGGAAAGCCGAGCATTCACTTCAATTACAAAATACTAAGATACAAGAACAGAAATTAAATAAAGCCCTGAATTTGAAGTTACATAATTACATGTATGTTTGCTGTGATCATAAAAAAAATTAGTTATGAAATTAGAAGTTACTATGTATGCTTGCTGTTTGATCTCACTTTAAACCCCACTCCAAAAGTATGATTACACTGTATATAGAATTCCTCTCAATCATTCACAAACTACTCAACATGCATCTTGAAGACAATGGTCAAACACAACTTAATTTCTTCACCACAGAAATAATGTTTTTTAATTAGCAGACTCAACTCTTCTGTTTGTTAAAACAATAGGGTTTTTTAATAAGTCACAATACACGCAAGCACAGTTCTGAAGTAGTTCTAAAGTGTTTTTATTTTGGCCTTGTTGCAGTTACATCCATACTGTATAATAACATTAAATGTTTTGATTCCTAAACAGGGTTAGAACAAACAAAAACGCTACAAAATTTTCTTCAGTCTAGAGTCTCCCTTGTCTGGGGAGTCATGGTTCCACATCATATCATTCTTCATTTAAAGTCTTATAAGGGCAAATCCACAGTTTTGAAAAAAAACATTGTTTATTTTGAATTCAATTGCTAACTCACTGTATGTACATGTATATAGGTTTAAGTTGAAACTCAACTGACATCCCATTTATAACCAGTGGAAGGAAACTCACCTCTTTGGAGTTTGGATTGAGGGTATACTGAATATTGCATTCACCCACTACACCCAGATGACGGATAACCTTGATAGCTGCACTCCGTAGCAGATTGTACTCACTGTTTGTCAGTGTCTGGCTGGGTGCCACAACAATGGACTCCCCTGTGTGGATTCCAAGGGGGTCAAAATTCTCCATGTTACAGACCTGTAAAAAGGAGACATTTAAAACTGACACAAATAATAAACAATTACATGCAGCTAATTGCTAAACCAGTTTGGGGGGCCACTTACAACAAAAACATTAGTGTGGCTGATGATGTCGATCGACATCATTCTCCATATATGGCAAGCACATTTGGGGCTTTACATAATCCTAAAATGAACAGTATTTGCTAAAATGTGAGGGAAATTTCTAGTTTGAGTGGCATTTCCCCACCCATTAAATGTACATTGTAAACACAAAGCACTTCAAAACTGAAATCAGTTATGAAAAAACCTGGATTGAAAGGAAGTTCAACAACATTGTTTAACCTCTCAAAAATGCAGAGCACCTGCTGGAAGAACTCCCCTCAATCTTTAGACAAATTATTGCAGCACTTGTAAAAACAATAAGGTTGGGCAAATTTCACTTACCGTAATGCAGTTGTCAAAGGCATCTCGGACCACTTCATATTCAATCTCCTTCCAGCCTTTCAGAGACTTATCAACATTGACTTGTTTTGTATGTGCAAATGCTGCTGAAGCCAAAGCAACAAGCTCTTCTCTGTTTTCAGCAAAACCGGAACCCAGACCTCCTAGAGCAAATGCTGCTCTCACAAGAACAGGGTAACCTAGCCTCTCAGCTGCTGCAACAGCCTACAATAAAAACAGTCATGACAGGTAGTGAAAACCATTAAATCTTATAAGAACAAGTCCAGCTACCTGACTCATCTTGCACTTCCCGTGTAAGTTATAATTTATACACTCCGTCATTCTGCTAAATATACTACATCTTACATTACTACAGTAAAGGCCCGTTTACACTAGCAATTTTTTGTGCAAACTTTATTGCAATTTCCAATGTAATTTTCCTCATGATTGCTTTGCAACTTCAAATAGAACATGAAAGCTACCTCCAGTTTCAGTGAATTAACTGCAATGTTCTGAACATTCTCAAAACTTGATGCAACTTGGCAGTGAGAAAAATTGCAATAGAAATCATGACAAAAATTGCATCAAAAAGTGCTAGTGTAAACCTGCCTTAATTTAGATGTCTACAACAGTGAAATTGTTGAAAGTCAGTTACCTGATCAACTGAATAGGTGGCTTCACTTGGTGCAACAGACATGTTGATTTCTGCAAGTTTATCAGCAAATATTTTCCTGTCCTCAGTCATGATAATGGAGCTAACAGGTGTACCAAGCACTTTGACGCCATATTTATCCAAGATCCCTTTTTCCTGTAGTTCAACTCCACAATTCAGAGCAGTCTGGCCTCCAAAGGACAGCAGAATACCATCTGGATGTTCACTTTGTATTACCTAGTATATGCACAACCAAAACAATTGGACTGAACTAATTCTGCCATCATTTTATTAGCCTGTAATGGTGTATGCTTCTATTAATGTTTTATTGCAAATTGTGTGGCAAATATGAGTGATTGATTTTATTCCTATTCAAACAGTGGTCTCAAAGTGTTTGCATCATACTCATAACTCTCCTACAAGAAACCATTAAAACTAGATCTTTTGCTTGAATTTAATTATTAAGGAACTTTGTTACTGTATGTGTTCAACTTTTGTTTATTAACCAACATGTTTCCATGACAACCAGTTTCTGAGTGACAGGTCAGTATAATTTCCCTGGATTGTAATTCTTAATAACTGAAGTTCATTCCACTAATTTGTTGTGAGTCAATCAGATCTTTTTCTGAGGTCATTAAAAAATGTTACATTATCTAATCCAAATTAAACTGGATAAATTCTGGTTTCTGGAAAACTACTTGAATGTCTACACCTCCCCTAAGTCCTTATCCCTCACCTACATGTAAGGAGTGGATGGGCATACACAGTTTCCTAGAAACAGGAAAGTTATGATAAACTACTAATTTTCAATTATGGAGAGTAAAATCTGCCCATCTTAAGCTGAAAGACTAAAAATCTGAAACCAGCAACCAACCTGGGAGACATAGTCAACTGTGATGGGAAGAAAGTAAACTTTGTCGGCCAATCCTTTGGATGTCTGTACTGTGGCGATGTTGGGGTTCACTAGCACAGTGTGAATACCTTCTTCTTTGAGCGCTTTAACAGCCTGATGAATATGTGAACAATAAATACTGACATGTATATTTTAAGTCACTGTATATATCAAGTGTTCTCCCCAGAGCCAAAAACCCAGGTAGCCCCACCAGCTTGATTTGGGCAAAATTGAAAGCCCCTGGTTTGGAAAACTGTTGCCATAAAAGAAAATACCAGAAAATAAAGGAGAAATTGAAAACCACTGGCCTCCATAAAATTTGGATTTTATGTTTAAGAGTTTTAAAAAAATTTAATATTGCTTAACAATGATACACTTAATATTTCAAATACCAGTATCTCAATTATTGTTCCATTAAATTTCAGCAAACACGACACAGGTTCAGACTTGTTTTGAAACAGGACAGTTTTATTTATGTTTTATTAAGGGTACCCGACTCTATTCCAGCTACCCTGTACTCACCTCTGTAAAAAATTTATAATTAAACCTCTTTTCTATCATGTAAGTCTCAAATACAAACAAAAAATAATAAACTGTTATTGTTGTTGTTTAATTTGTTAGTACTACAAACTCTTACCCCTCCATGGCTATTACTGCCTGGTCTGTGTCAACCAAGATCAATTTACCCGAAAATCAGAAATAGGAGAGAAATGAGTTTGTGTGATAACAAAAAGACAAAACTTGTGTTATTTATTTCAGTTTGATCAAATCTGTAGCCAATTTGTGCATTTTCAATTAATTATGCTACCCTACAACCCTCCACTCCTCCCCCCACCCCCGTCCAGTTTTTTCATGGTTACATTTATTAAAAATATTGACTTCCAATTACCAGAAACTCATTGGCTGTACATGTACAAGATTAGCCTAGCAGACCATGTCTACATGTAGGTGTAAAAACAAAAGAATTCCCAAAATTTCAAAAAGTTGTTAACATGAAATTGTCACTATACCTGAGAGCCAGAATAGTCAAATTCTCCTGCCTGTCCAATAGACAAGCCGCCTGAGCCAAGAATCAACACTTTCCTTGGTTTCTCCTGAGCCTTGGTTTTATTTATATCAGGTGGTACAAAGGTAAGGAACTTGTCCAGTCTTTGTTTAACAGGCGTACATTTCCCTTTGGCATACTTGGCATCTTTGACTGTATCAAGAAACACACTGAACAGATCCTCAAGATCTTGAGGCCCACCCTTATGCTCTGGGTGAAACTGTACACTAAAGCAAGGCTTAGTTTTGTGTATAATGCCCTCATTTGTCTTGTCATTAGCATTCGTAAAAAGAACTGACCAATCAGGAGGTAGAGTTTCTGTGTCAATAGCGAATCCATGGTTCTGTGTTGTGATAAAACAGCGATCTGTGCCATTGTGAATACATGGTTGATTGTGCCCACGGTTGCCATACCTAAAAAATAAAATTGATAATAATAAAAAATATTAAAACTATAATAAATAGTATTTAAATAGTAAATAACAAATAACATTGACTGATAATCATTTGGGAACATTTACTCCCAAATACTGCTTTTGCATGCTGAGCAATATATAGCAACATATACCGTAAATATACCAATACTAACTCTAAGGTGATCAGACATTTACGACATGCTTGGAGTTTGCCAATCAGTGCACACTTTCAGGTCTGCTCAAAAGGCACCATCCCAGAATGTGCAGCAAGATTAGTAATGATCACTGTTGTTTCTCATTTTACTAAAGAAACAAATTCCATAAATAGAAATATTAAACAGACAATTTCTGGCAATTGCATTCGACAAAGAAGTTGCTTTTTAGCCCATCTACAGTACAACTTTAGCAGATAAATGTATTCAAAGATAATGAATTTTGATAGTACTTAGAACAATCTTAAAACTAACAACTGTAATTTATAATGGTGGCCATTTTGAGACAAGTTTGTGTACGTGCAGATTTCTGGGATGGTGCCACATGATCAATTCAGTCAGGCGTTCCTAGCACACAAGAGCCAATCATCTGGAAAGTTCAAAATAACTGTCTCCAAGTACATGATTGTATACATGTACATGTATTTAAGTTTGTAGGCTGTTTTCAAAGATCAAGATTCTTACTGGTTTTTTGTTTGGTTGGTAATTTGGTGTCTAAATACAATGTAGCTAGCAGGTTTTTAACCCTGAATACTCATTATACTTTTTTTTAAAAATAAGTTATCTTAAAATATGAATTAATTTTTAATATTAATAAATAAACTAATAACTATTTCAAAGTACTGACAGGCCAACAAGACACAGCAATCAGTGCATTTAATACAGTGCAAAACATTACTGTGACTCACTTCATTTTGAAACTCTTGCAGCCAACTGCCAGGGACAAAAGCTGATGTCCCAAACAGATCCCAAACAATGGCTTAGGATGAGCCTCGTTCATGTATTTCTTGATATTATCAATTGCAATGGTACACTTGAGTGGATCCCCTGGTCCATTACTCAGGAATACTCCATCATATTCTGTTACAAAGTAAAAAAAGAAATACGGTAAGGTTTAATTACACAAAATTTTAGCAACACAATTACTGTAACTACTGTATAAAGCAAATTTCCACATAACATGTGCACAAATTCAGTCGTTACAGCTGTTGAAAATACACCCATTTAATAAATGCCCCCTCTCAAATAGATGCCCCCCTCCCCCCCCAAAAAAAAACAAAAACAAAAAAAATCCTCAAAATGGGAATAAATGACCCCAGCACTCAATCGAGAAAATATGGTATGGTAATCGTTATACATGTATGAAGGTGATAATTATGCAATCATGTCTTGCAGTTTATAATTATCTTTATCAATGTGTGGTTCCTGAAAATATCCCTAAGCTGTTGACACTGGTCATGTACTGCATTTCCCCCAGAGGTATTTAAAACTCCCTGTCTTCATCCCTGCCACACTCCTCTGAAATCCAATTCATGCACATCATTTCTCATAAAAATTCTGTTGTACACTGTAGCTCCTGAGATTCCCAACCCTCAACCTCAATCATTCCCAGGATCTTCCATTCCCAAGGGAAAGATCTTAGTTGGGTCTGGTCATGTGACACCCAGATCCTGCATGCTGGCTAACAGATAAAACAAAGCAGAGAGGAGTGCTTAAGATCAGCTTTTGTTCATACTCAATTGGCCCAATGGAGAATGGAAAATATTTGTATTTTCATTAAAACAAATGGTGCATTCATGTTTATTTCATTTGTTAGCTTCCAATATCTGGGTGAAATGTGACCAGACTCTGCCGCAGTCTTCCTCTCAGGAAGAAACAAGAGATTTGGAACAAGGTTGTCCTTATCCCCTCAATGCTTCTAATCTGGGTTTAGTAGAAACTTGAGAATGAAATTCAGTGACTTCTTTCTAACTTCTCCCTAACCTTAACAATGTACACATATGGTACATCATTTTCAATGACATTAGAAAGATTCTTTCTCCTCCTTTGATTTTCAGACTTCTCCATTTTCCCAAATTCTGACTTTTCCAAGCCTGAAGAATGCATTTTCAAATTCCATGGCTTTTCCATAGCTGTGTAATCTTGCTGATGACCTTTAATGGATATGGATAACTTCTGGAACTGCAGAGTTGTCCCTAATGGACAGCAGCAGGCAAAATTAACCTGGTCTAGCTACTTGAGTCATTTCTACTGGCTACTTTTTTGAATCAAATAACAGTTTATATAAGTTCTGTGCTAGTCCAGGCAGCTAAAAAAACCAGCTACTTTCAGAATTTTTTGCATCTACTTCAGAAATTTGGGGCAACCCCAGGAACTGCACAATAAATTAATGTCTAGACCAAATCTGTTGTGACACTTGAAATACAATCACTAAACACCAACCTCCACTTTTAATTTCTTTGATGAAGTCGTAATCCCATGGCACAACTTTGACACATGCTCCTCGAGACACCAGGCACCGAATTTGATTATATTTGATACCCAAATCTAGGGCAATCACTTTTACATCACCACCAGGGTTGTATACTTCTGTTGCCTGAGATTCAACACAGATTGATGCAATCATTTACATGTGTTAATTAACCGTCTACTACTCAGTACTGTATATACATGTACTGCTTTGTTTATCAAGGTTCTGTTTTCATGCACAGACAGCAGCAAAGAAAGAACACACTGGAGAGGACAATGAGGAATAAGTTTCATGTGGCAAAATGGGATCATTGTGATTTCCCATGCGAAAAGACTTGAGAAAAATATGGGCAGATGGAGTTTGTACATAATTGAAGTGCACATACAAGTTCAAAGTATCTAACATTAATTTACATGCATACAAATTAGCATGCCCTCATTGGCTATGGTCTACTATCACTGAGAATGAAAGTTAATATTTTATAGATAGATCAAAAATCTGGATGTTTTAGTCCTTCATTTTTCTATTACAGCAATATCATACCTTTCTACATAATATGAATCTACATATACCTGAGAAGAGATCTCTGCCACCAAATTACGCTTATTGGGATCCTCAAATGGAATTGAGGTGGCCTCTGTTCCATCCACCACAATTTTGCCAAGCATCATTCCATTGTCACGAATCTTCTTTGTTAAGGCTCTTGTGTCAACCCCTAATAACAACATGAATTTTCACAACTAATAAATACAAACGTCTTGTCTATATATTACAATATTACAATTAACATTTTATAGTAAAATTTAGTTACTGTAGAACATATTTGATACCTGCACAAAATAATAATAATAATACAGTAGAACCCAGCTATTTCCAACTCTCAGGGGGGAAAGGGAAAATAGTTCGAAATAGTGGGGGTTCGAATTAGCCGATAGTAAATGACTAAAAAATAAGGCCAAAGGAACTTGGTCTGACTTCGAAATAGCAGGGAATTCGAATCAACCAAGATCGAAATAGCAGAGTTCCACTGTAATAATAACAAGTGACTTCAAGTAGCCTGCACGATGGCCTAAAGAAGACGGTCTTTGTCGGTTCCTTTGCGTGATCATACCACTGACAACTGAGCAATATACTACAGGCTGAGCAAAAAGCAACCCAAACAGCCTCGGATTTTTAACAATGTGCCTCTGGCCATCGTAATAATACAGAAACTTAGAGAGAGAGAACAATTTAAGGGGGGAAAGAACTAGGGGTTAGGGAAAAAAACAGAATTCTGAGAACGACTTGCCCCAAGCTCAAAAATATGGCAAAATGATGAAACACGACTCCACTTTCTTTCCCCAACATCTCCCCCCTTTTCAATGGGGCAAAACAACCCAAGCACGCATTTTTAGTTACACATCAGATGAGCACCTCACCAGAAAGTCCTGGTATCCCTTGTTCCTTTAACCAGTTGGACAATGACTTCCTTGCATTCCAGTGGCTGAACTCTTCGACACAGTCACTCACAATCAATGCAGATACCCAGATTTTTCTTGACTCAAACTCTTCAAGTAACTTATGCTCATCTTTCAATTCATCACATACTCCATAGTTTCCCACCAGAGGATAAGTAAGTACAAGAATTTGGGAGCAATAAGATGGATCGGTCAATGATTCTGGGTATCCAACCATCCCAGTTTGGAAAACTAAAAAAAGAACATAATATAAAGTTATGCATAAGACAAAACTAAACAATCACCTGGGAATACAAATTTTGTCCAACATGGGTAAACAAAGGATTTTTTGGGTTTGAAATTTGAAAGTTTTGGTATAAATTGTACATTGGATTTGAACTCATATTTTAAATCTAAATTAACTCATTTTTCTATGACGTTCAACAAAAAAAAACAATACTAAAAATATCTAAACAACTCATGGATCATAAACTTATTTGCCATGAATTTTATTTATAACATAATTTGGTTGTCTTGAATCCCTGTGAGTTGCTATAAATTTTGAGACCACACACAAGTGTTCGTGGAGAGCAAATAGGGTAAAACTAGTTATTTAAATAAAAGCATTTTAAGAAATTATGGTTATTTTCGAAAGCAGTGAACTAGTAACTAACGTATCAACACCATTTATCTGTACAATATGAAGATACAGACTTGTACAGTAAACTGCTCCCAAAGTAAATTACTGTCATGTCTTGGTTTAGTTATAATAAACTATTAAGTGATTTCTGAGATTTCTCTAGTTTTGAAATTTGAAAATGTGTTAAAAATTTAGCTGAGAATATGTGGAAAACAAAATTTCATTAGGTCAAAAATGGAGAGAGCCTGCTGCAAAGAACTCGAAAGTTCCATTTGATAATAATGCAGTTAGTGCTATAAGTTTCAGTCAAGGCGAGTATCATATCACATTACCATGCTTGCCACATATTTGATGAGCCAAGTTTTGAATTCAATTTGAAAATGGTTTTACACTACAAAATCAGACACAAGGTTTGTTTATTATACACCAAAAAGAACATTTTTCATGTTACCATGGTAATCAACAACAGTAATCTCAATGCAATCTGATGATGTAGAATAACATGAAATGTGATAAAATAGTTACTCAGTTCAAAGAGCTGAAGAAAACATGAAGTGTTTTTTTTCAAGCAAAAAAGGCAAGTTTCCATTGTGTCCATAGCAACATTTGATATCATGAAATTAGTTGACTACCGCCAGTAGCTTTTTTCTTGTGTTTTCATTTTTGTGAAAATTTCATAGCAATCCATCTGAAGGAAGAAAAGTTATAGCTATTTTTGCACTTAAACACCTTGGAATCTAGGACTCCATATTCTACTTTCTTGATTAGACTTTGCATTGAGCTAACAAATCTGCAAATCTGACTTCTTAATAATATTACTAATAGTCAATATTTCAAAAATTCATAACTCTGTTTCTATTTTGCCAATCGTGCTGGTTGAAGCACCAAAAGTATAAGCTTTGTTTGTAGAATCAGGAAAATTCAATTTTTAGTATCAGTCATGGAAGTTTAAAAATCGTGCAAACTGCCAACTAAAAAATAGTAACGCAGTAAGCACGTGACGCCGCCATACAATATTGTTTCATCCGGGTTATGCACGCGCAACCACGTGTGAACATTCTCTCTCAATCTCTTGAATGAAAGCAAGCGGCTTTTTGCGATCTTGTAAACATATTGCACCAAAATACTGTTAATTAAACTTAGTAAAACACTATGAAATAAAAAATCGAAGTACATTTCCCCTGAAAACTGAACTGTTTTAAAAGCTAAAAAAGTTACGAACTCGAGAGAGCGTATACACTTCCTGTCGCCATGCGCTACAAAGCAAAAATGATCAGTAACGTTAAAAAAAAATGGGCTCTTCAAGAAGAAAGAACTGACCACTTAAACACAAAATCTAACTACAAGTTCAACAAATTGAATTTTATGACTAAGTAAAGTATGATCAAATGAAGAATTTTGAAACTCTCGCGGAAAAGAAACGGACGCATCGCCATGGCCTTCGCCTTCGGCGTTCCACAAAATAGATCAAAATTTCGGTCAAAAATCTTACCGACTTCGCCTGGAACGCTCTTAACTGCTCCGAAGAGTTTTCCCTTATAGACCGAGCCATCCTCCAGAATTAAGCTGGCCATGATATCAGGATTTAGCCAGCCGTTTTCTGTCATAGAAGTCGGCCAATCTGATCCCACACTCTCCATTACAGAGTGAATAGAATTTGGCGGGGTGCTTCGATTTCAAAAACATCTCGTGTTCGCCCCAGGGATTCTCGGTCAGGCGAATCTCGGGTGACGTCATTGTTGATATTTGATCATTAACATAAATTCGTCTTTCAACCTCAAGCAAAATGCGCTTATAATTCGACAGAACATGGCACAGTTAGTACCCACTGATAATTTTAACTTGACATATAGAATATAAATTTTCGGAGAAATGTGTGTTTGAAATCTTCCGAGTTTACAGTGATTTCTATAACTGAAGGCAACTTTTGCCTCCAGTCATACAATATCTGTAACTTTTGACATTTCAAATATACATTACTTCAAAAGTATTCAGCATATCAGGATCAAATCTTTGTTAAGTACTAATTGTGGCATAATTTTTCAATTTATGGAACTTTTTGTTTAAATCTTGAAGTTGGATTTACGTTATATTATGCTAATGAGGCAAAATGTAAACAATGACGTCATAGTGAAATCCGCCTATAGAGCATTACTTCAAACACTTTTTTTTGTTGCTGCCGGCAGCGAACAAAGTGTCTGAAACTCAGGCTACAAAAACATCAGCTCTGAATATTGAAAGACCCAGGGCATTGCAAAATAAGCATTATCAGTAAATATGAGTCCGCTATGTTATAAAATACTCTGTGCAATACGTTTCTAAAAATATCAAAATTTTACAAAGCATGTAGTGCTCATAAACGATATTTGCATTTTTTGGAAACCAAATTTTTTTAGAAAATGCTTGTAAAGAGCTGAAAATTTCGTTCATTAGTACTTTTGACATTAACGTTTTGATCGAGTTCAATTTTTATTTAGCATGACTCAAATCATAATGTCAACAATGACGTCACCAAATATTCGCCTGTAAATTGTCGAAAACAATTTCTAAACGGATACTTTTTCAAAACTGGGCAGAAGCTTTTGGAAAATGAAGCCCTCACACCGGCCACGCGAACTTCGTCACAAAATTATGTTGCACCAAAAAGTCTGCCTTTTGTTCTCGTACTCTTGGCGAATATCTCTAAACATAGGCGAGTGTCGTAGCCAATTAACTTTTGATTATAAGATACGCAATGGGAATGTAGAAAACAAAAGCATGCACTAATTTGCAATGGTAGCTATTGTTATTTAATAAAACTTTCCAATCATATATCACCAAGACAATTAACGTCTGAAATGTGATGTGTCCAAGCATTCTCTCATTCAATACGAGAGCTTATTATAAAAACAAACAATTGAAAAGAACAGTGATTTTGTGTTCTGTTGTTGTAGCCAATATTGTACTACGTACTGTATATACGTGTGTTATTCTCGAATAATTTAAAAACAGACACAGCAGCGATGAATTTCATAAATGATTTATTATATACTTATAAAACTTAGGAATGTTTGGAAAAAAATATTGATGGAATGCCAAGTTTGCAATCGATCGTAGGAGTGACTTGTATGTATACTCATTTATATATGTTTTTTATAACTGAACTTAAAATACTGTAATAGTTTTATGAGTCTACCCTAACTGTTTGGGATACCATTGCATTCCCGTCGCTTTCAAAGATCATGTTGATTAAGAGTGAATGTCAGTAAAAACCAGACATGATCGTCGAAATCGCGGACATGGCCCAAAATTCATTTTTGTTCATACTTTCTCTATTGGTAGGTATTACTACGACAAACGTGGAAATACTGCTGATTTTATCAAGTATATACCGATTTAAGACAGACTGTGCTAAAACATTTAACGGCATTCTGCGTGATCGAAACTACAAAAATGGGCTTTTTCCGTAAGCTTATGCAAGTTTCCCGGTTTGATATATATGTTTTTCGCCTTTGGGTTTGGTTGAGAACTTTCAACCCAAAGGTGAAAAAACATACCATATGGCATATATTAACTTTTCTTGATCAACGAAACATTTTCAGCCTACTCGCCCACGCAGAAAAACAGTTTTTTGGCAAAACTAGTTTCCCAGTGTTTGATATATATACTTGCTCTTTGGTGCTTCTTTGAATGCTCTGGTCATGAAAATTAACAAAACTTGTGCATTTGGGATTTTTACGAACTTTTGAAAATGCTCAGTCACATTCCTTTCGACAACAGCACTTTAGTGGCTGAAAAGATTTGGCCAAAATACTCCTTGGTACGTCAAAATATGCAAAAAATAACATTCAGGCGTAGAGATCTAAAGTCAATCTCAGTTTTTGTCAAGTCGTTAGCTGGGACTTTTAATACTTTACAGCAGCCACTTCTTGGTCACTTTCCGCCATTTTGAAATATACAACAAACGAGATCGTTTAGACTTGAACTTGATAGTTTAATAAAATAAAACAAAAGTCGACTTTTGAAGATCGCTTACATGAGATGAAATAAAATTTAATACAAGTTTGAAGCCGAATGCGGAAGAAGGAAACCCTTGTAACTCAATGCTGAACGAAAATACAGTATGATAATACTCACCTAGCTTGTTTACGCCTACTAGTACAATATTCACGCATGTACGACACTATGATTCACTGATTGTCCTGTGTGCTAATTAGCGTTCGTTTCCGTCTTCTTTTTTCAAGTCACCTTTGTGATAAACTCTAAGTGAAACCCTTTCATATACAATCAGTATCAGAAGTTAAAGCATAGTCTTGTCGGAACCGGCAGCAAAACTCACTTCCCTTCGAAGATGTCTGTCACGCACGCATGCCATCACGCCAACCACTGAAAGACTTACCCGGGTGTACGATAAATACATAATCCCAATTCTCCGTTGCTTACTACAGAAAAGCACCATAGCATTACATAAAATAATTTCACTTCACTCCATAAAGTTCTATATTTGTAATCAAAACAATAAATTTCGGAAGCTTCATTTTTAATGTATGACAGTCACGCGCGAGACCCTGTTAAGTGTTAGGGGTTTTCGGTACAAGGTATAACTGACAAAATAATTGTAGGTTCAAGGTACAAATACCGGTAGAATTATGGGTATAAAGGACGACTGAATAGTTTTAGGTACAACTAAAAACTCCCTTCCCTTTTAGGTCTTTTAGGTACAAGGCCCCTGGCCCTCAAAACGGTGCGGCAATTAAATTATGACCCTCCCCTCGAATGATGCTCAAAAACATATGACCCGCCCAAGAACAATGACCTTCCCCAAAACACAAAATGCTCGCAACACATTGAAACGCCAACACTTTTAGACGCTTTAATTTAGATTATACACACAGTTATTTTGACTCTTTGTATGTCATTTTTAGTCAGCAGAACGATTGGCGCAAAAAATGTCGAGTTCATGAATTTCAGATTCAAGAGAGCTGTTCTAGCACAGAAAGGTCCCATTTCTAATCAACAACTAGACTTTATAGCTGCGTACAAATCTGAGTTTTCCACTTAAGTCAATAGTCAAAGCAAGATAAAATACAGCCGAAAATCAGAGGAAAGAAATGGAGGTGAATTGGACACACACTGAGAAAACTACCAAACAACGCGACAAGACAGGCCTTGTTGTGGAACCCGCAGCTGGGGAAACGCAGGCGTGGGAGACCTAAACACAACTGGCAAAGGTCGTGTGATCACATGCATGAATTAGAATGACACCATCCGAGTGGTGCAGAACCGGGCCACGGGAATAGAGAGAGAACAGTCAACCAGGCGTAGACACATAACTCTGAGTTGACTAATTGACACAAAGGAAACGAGTACGAATAGTCTAGTAGTTGTTTTAGTAGAAATCAGCAAGCATACAACTTACAGAATGTACAGAATGAATATATCTCAAAAGGTCGATTTTTTTTGGAATTCATTATCTTTCTATAAAGTGAGAACATGAGCCAATCAAATTGTAGTGATAGTATGCTAATAGCTTTCTACCAAATTGGTAATTCAGAACTATTTTGCATTGAAACAGAAAAAGTTCCACACGGTAGACCGTCGCAAGTATGACATTCATATATTTGGAACTACATGTAAATCACGAGAGGGAAATTGGAGCAACTCTATAATATTCAGAATCCATTTGCAGGGTTTTTCCTTTTCAAGATAAACACACTGTCAGGCCCCGTGACACAACCACTATTCATTTGAATCTGAAGAAACTGTTAAACGTCTGAACCGTTAGCAAAGCTCTCGACGATACTGAAAATTAATTCAATAACTATTTGGAAAGTACGGTCAAGGACGGCAGAGCGA
>JANRMR010161879.1:0-12360 GCA_025434825.1 Bergia sp. 'catenularis' | reverse complement strand
TTGGGGGAGGGAAATTTTTACATTAACACCCGAGATTATATTTACTATGTAGATTATAGAGATTGTTTCACAGGTTAAGTAAAAGGACTTTTTTGACCAAAAAATATTATTTCTTATAGTAAACTTTATTTCCCATCCCCAGTCTCCCATTCGGCAACCGCGCTTGCAATTGAAAATGTCGGCACTTATGCCAATTGTACCGTAAATGATCCAATGAACGTCCACTCTCTAATAAACGCCTCGTATCTAATTAAATGCCCCGGTCAAAGTTTAATTTTGTGATCATGAAATTCCCCTCTCTATTAACCCTCTCAGTCCCAAACACGACATTTGACATGTTGCTAAATTCTCCTAAACTATATCCATACTTTCTTTTTAAACAAAAACTATAGTTTAGAATGTTCTGATTTGCTTGCAATTTTTAAGATAAAATTAGTGAGCAGCACTGGAGAGTAAACACAACACTTCACGCTGTTATCAGTTTAAAACTTGTATATTTTTCGAACCGGTTTCGTCAATACTGTGGCTTCGTCGGGAATAACAAGTATTTTCTAAGTACTCTATTTATATTAATTACAAATACACAATAGGCCATGTCTAATCTATAAGACATTCATGTGACTAAAAAGAGTACGAAAATGTGGTAACGGCGGAAAGGAAATGGTTAACTTGTGATTTATGCATGGGGACTCCGGTTAAGCGCTTGACCGGAAAGTAAGTTGTGCCGTGAGAAAGTAAGTTTTGCCGTGAGAAAGTAAGTTGTGCCGTGAGAAAGTAAATTGTGCCGTGAGAAAGTAAGTTTTGCTGTGAGAAAGTAAGTTTTGCCGTGAGAAAGTAAGTTTTGCCGTGAGTAAGTTGTGCCGTGAAAGAGTAAGTTTTGCCGTGAGAAAGTAAGTTGTGCCGTTAGAAAGTAAGTTGTGCCGTGAGAAAGTAAGTTTTGCCGTGAGTAAGTAAGTTTTGCCGTGAGAAAGTAAGTTTTGCCGTGAAAGAGTAAGTTTTGCCGTGAGTAAGTAAGTTTTGCCGTGAAAGAGTAAGTTTTGCCGTGATAAGGTAAGTTGTGCCGTTAGAAAGTAAGTTTTGCCGTGAGAAAGTTGTGACACTTGTGGGCTACCGTACATACGCAATCTCATTATCCTCCTCAGCCAAAGGGTTTTTTAGTCAGCAAGGAAAAATATTTTGTTTATAAAATTCTACTGAGTGAAACCGGAACTCTACCGCTCAGACAAAGAAAACAGATGCCTTGGACGGATGAAATATTTTGAAAATCGGGGATTCACCAACATCGCTGCTTACGGGGCATACATCCCATTTCTTTTTTGCAAGCGGAAGTTTTCATCGCCATAAGTATACTATAAGTTGTTTGATGAGTAGGACCTCGTTTTTTGTTTGTTTATATGCTAAAATTTTTCCCTGTAAGAAGCAACAGTTTGGGTTAAAAAAGATACCTTTTTCTAACATTTTCCGGCAACAGCTCTTTTCCTAAAGCAATTTCAGTATAGAGTGATCTTTAGATTGAAAGGCCGTTTACACGACAGAAAAATCGGGTACGAAACGAATATGAACCCGAGTTTTTTCATAGACGTCTATGACCCGAAAACCTGCCATTACACTGGTCCGTACTCATCCCAAAAACATGATACGCATAGTTTACACGGGGAAAAATATGAGGTCCGTACTCCTTTCTTGACGGGTCCGTACCCAATTTTTCTGTCGTGTAAACGGGCTTTACGGTTTTTCCTTATTCACGCTGTTATTCAATACCAAAGCCAAACATTTTTTTTGTAAGACAGACAGCAGAAAAGGTGTGAGGTAGTTCCGGGATGAGTGGGCGGGGGAATGGGAGACGGGAAGGGGAGCGAATTGAATTAAATCTATCTTTTTCTGAAACTCGTAAGTATGATACAAGTTATGCTATCAATGAAAACCAATACAGACCAGCTTCTAGGTCAAACATGGACTTGCTCGATCTAGAGTTTTGTCGTCAAAATTATGGGAAACAATTCCAAATGACAAAATTCTTGCCCCAAAACAGTTTCAAAAAACAAGTTAAACTTTTCTTCTTACTAACTAGATTTAATAATTATTTTGTAAGTAATTCATAAATATGTACATATTAAGTGCTTTCTTCGTTTAATCTTCTAAGTTTCTTTCCCTTTTCTGTTTACATAATTTGCACTTATCCATATATATTTATGTATATAAATTTATCCTCTCTGATCAGTCTCACCATTCTCGACCATTCGAAAGCGTTTTCTCCTTTGACAACTGCGCACTTTCACTCGGCTTAAAGTTAATCAATCAAGTCTTAGCTTCTCTTATTCTATCCCAAGCTAGAAATCAAAAACACGATTGTAAATTAATATGTGCGAACAAAACACTGAAGCTTGAATGAAGCCGGAAATACTTACTAGGTATGAACGGATGCATAATGGTATAAAGGGAATTTCCCAGTGACGCTGTTCATGCATAACTAGACCTTCGAGCTTAAATATATAAGCTTTATCGTTAAATCTGTGGTACTGTAGTTTAAAAAATATTTAAAATGAATAATCTTTGATGTAGCTGTTTTTGAGTCTATTTGACGGCCAGTAATTATTTCGTCTGTTGACGCTAAATCTCGTTGCGAGCTTCCAATGTTTCCTGGCCATAGGGAAATTTTCAAAACTTTGTTTGACTGAGCAAATTGCTGTGGCCAGATTTTCGAAACTTTCTGAGTGGAAACCAGTTTTTAATTTGTATACATCTAAATATTTAATTGCCAGAATTATTTTTTCTTTCAAGTATCTATAATTTCCTTTATATGTAAGATACCGTAAAAAATTTCATTATTTTAAAATAGCTTAACTCGTGTTTAATTAACTTTCTTTATTTCTTTACCCACAAAAATCAGCTCTCTGTCTCTGTCCAGCCCCTTGCCAACGCTACTATATTTAGCTTGTACTATATAATCTGTTCATGTTTTCTTTCTTTACTTTGTCAAATATTGCAAGTATTGTGTGTCTTCCTGTACGGTCTCCCTAAATATTTATTCATCAACTCAGAGTGTGCAAAATGCAACCGCTCGGGTTACTTGCCAAATTAAATAAATATGAACACGCAAGCCCGGTAATTCGATAATTTCACTGGCTTCCGTTCCTGCTGAACAAAGAATTTTATTCAAGATTAGCTTGCTTACTTTAAAAGTCTAAACAATTTAGCGCCATATTATACACAAGATCTTTTAGAAATGTATAAGCCTCCCGGAACACTTGCTTTCATCTACAGATGCATAAAAGGTTCAAACCTGTTGCACGTAAGCTGAAGAGCTATGGATTAAGATCGTTTTGTGTTCACACACCTTTTATGGATTGAGTTGCCAGCACATGCACGTTCAGCTGGAAGCTGAAAGTTTTTAAATCCAGACTCAACACGGACTTTTTTACACTCACTTACCTGACCGTTAATATGTAGTTTTTCTTTTGTTTTGTTTAGCTATCATTAGCTAATGGTTATTGTCATGTAAGGTAGACTTATCAGCTAGTATTTGAAATTATTTTAACGTATTCTATTACAAGTTGTTAAAAACGTAAAAGCTCTTCTTTTGGTAGCAACTAGGAGCTCATCAAATAACAAGAAAATTAAAAAAATCGAATAAAAAAAATAAATAAAAGATTACGAAAAAGAAACAAAATGTGAAAAATCAAAAGAAATCAAGAGAAATTTTTATTCATTTTTTTGTGTTGTTTTTGGCTGGTGTTTCATCACCACTTTTGCCTCTTTGCCTTTCTTTGAGAAAAAAGGGGGGCTGGAGGTGGAGGTGGGGGAACGCGGGGGAATAGATGCGGGAAGCAAAAAGGAAAGATCGCATGCAAGACTTCGAAAAAATCTCATAATCGATTTAACTTTTACAGAAAGAACTTGAGCATGTTGAGCAGAATTCTTGGCCAGACATTTGGCTGCTCAGAAAAAAAAAACGTTTGGAATTTGTGCTTGGAACTGCTTCAGTTGTTCGAAAGCGGAAATTAATTAATTCAAGCGGAAGTGGCGAGGTGCCATCGCATGTCAATAATACAAGTACGTAACCTTATGTTTGTCAGCAGTGGAGCGAAAAGAAAAACAACCCCGACAATCTAACGTGAGGTATTAATAGGGATGATATTGTCAGCCAGGCTCTCAGTGTTCGCTAGGGAATGATCGGGTACTCGTTCAGCTGGACGTACGATCACTAAGGTCGACAGTAACATATTGCCAAGACGTGAGATTGTTGTTTGATATTTCAAAATATTTGTTGTGGTCGGCTGGTTAAATTATAGAGGTTAACCCAGCTTGAGACACTCGCAGGTAAGGTGATCAATACTCTTTCACTTCGTACGCAGGATAGGAATTGTTTTTGAATGAGAAGAAACCCAATAGCTGAGGATGCTACCGTATTGCTAGACTTAATAACTTTATTTCTGTTTGATAATATGAATACTCAAGAAAAACTGTAATAATACTGCGATAGCAACACGCGAAAACCAAGTATAAAGCGCCGTTCCTTAATGAAACTTCCTACAATAACACTGACAACTTCGCTGAATGGCAAGCGGAAATATTTATATCAGTGAGAATGTTTTAGTTTTATGGAACAAAGAAATCACTCAGTTATGAGAAGTAAAGTGGGAATCGAAACGAGTAGCCTTGAATAACTATCGGACCTATCGATACAATGTTCTATGTTTTTTCTAGCACTCGAAAAACAGTAATTACGAAAGTTATATGTAATCACAATCTGTTCAATATTTTCCGAAATAGCACGATCTGAGTTTTTTTGCGGACATTTGGATATATATCGTAACAAACCTGTCAATCACTCTAAATAGTTAATCAGTGATACTAAAAATAAAGTGAGAGTAATAAATCATCCAACATAACTCTCTCAGTTAACTACATAATATATTATTGAATAAACAGTATTAAAATACCTTGTTTAAAATTTTGAAATAGAGGCTTCAAGTAGCCTAACTCGGGCCGTACATTGGGCAATTAGATTAAAGCTGAGAATACTTGAACATTACTCGTTCAGTACAATTTGTGTGTATATCTGTTTGTTTGTTTGTTTGTTTGTTTGCCTGTTAGTTTATTTATTTATTTCTTAATTACATAAAGTATAATCGCCTTGTATGACATACTTATGATTGCAGTCATTTCGCAAGTCATCATGACATTTCACGTCTTTGATCAATCCGACATTCAAACGTATTTAACCTCCCGCCATCGATTTAAGATTTGTTACGGAACAGAGAGTCGGTATATCGATCTGGAAGCAATTGTCTGAGGACAGACTTAATAATCGCGACGCAGAAAGGAAGAGAGAAATAACGGAGGGTAAATCTTGACTGTTCCTGGCTTGCGGTCCGTATATTAATGTAGCTGCAGTGGGAGTTGTTGTTGCTCTTATTAAAATATTGTTGTTTGACTGTCCTGCATCATATTACACACTACTCCTACCAGTATATGACTGTCCTGCATCATATGACACACTACTCCTACCAGTATATGACTGTCCTGCATCATATGACACACTACTGTCACCAGTATATAACTGTCCTGCATCATATGACACACTACTGTCACCAGCATATGACTGTCCTGCATCATATGACACACTACTGTCACCAGTATATGACTGTCCTGCATCATATGACACACTGCTGTCGCCAGTATATGACTGTTCAGTATCATACGACACAGTACTCCCGTCAGTATATGACTGTCCTGCATCATACAGCACACTACTGCCGCCAGTCAATGACTGTCCAGTATCATACGACACACTACACCCGCCAGTATATGACTGTCCTGCATCATACGACACTACTCCCGCCAGTATATGAGTCTGTCACTGGGGGAAACTTGTGACTGAAAACCAAACAACAAAAACAAACAAACAAAGAAAAAAATCTTTATTTCACCTCAACGAATACGTTAATTATAATTATAAAGAAGAAGTTGGTTAAGATAGAGATGGGTGCTGGCTACCTGGAATAACCATAGGGGCTAAACGGGCCAGGTAGCCAGAACTATTGTTTCATTGCATATGATTGATCGGTAGATGGAGAGAAAGGAATAGAGAAAGAAGACTAACAAGAGACTTTAATATATTACAATACCAGATACAAAAAGGGCCAGAACGAAAACCAATACAAGCGACAACAAATACAAAAACATAATCTATAAAGATTTAGGTCACATTACGTCATTAGGAGTTCTACTAACGGGAAATAATTAATAGAGCATTTTTGCTGCTAAAACTGGAGATTTAATGCTGGTCCAAATGAATGAAGACGTTTATCGACGTTTTACTACAAAACGTTTGGTTCTAGAAATAAACTTAATAAATACGAGTTAATTACAATATCATGATAGAATATATTTGTATAAAATCATTTGTATATATACTCTCCGATATGTTGGTTACTTTGAAACAAAAACGATTCTTGTTTCTGGGCTCGTTGAAAGAGGAATCGAACTACCGAATTAGGAACTATGTGTTTCGGCTAATACTAAAATGGAGACAGTTAAAAGACTCTTAATTGCAAGACAATATTTATTACTGCTGTCATTTTGTTATTACGATATTTGACTTACTTTTAAATGATAAAACGTCAGTGAGTGAAAGGAGTTAAGCATTTGGTTAAATACACATGAATTGTAAGTACTTACGTAAGAGAGGGCCATTTTTCATCGGGAAGAAGTCATTGACGTTTTCATAACATTAACATTTCCCTTTCTGTGTTTATTGCGTGACTAAGATTTTTACCACTGCTGCAGGAAGTTGGCTTATATACTGGCTGTTTTTGTACTCGAAACGGATAATCCGTCCAGACGAATTATCCGTCTGCTATTTTTTTTTGTTATTTTTTTTCGCACTACGTAGAAGAACTTTATTTGTACTCTTATGGTTACATAGTATATATACAAGTTTGCTTTGGAAAAAAGAATACAGTAATATTGAGCACAGCTACTTAAAATAGCTAAAAGGAGTTAATTAGGTAAAGTAGCTGTGGTCAGTTCGTTGTTTATTTTGCCGGTTAACATGCACACAAAAGGGGAAGGAGGAAAAAGATAAAAGAAAGAGAAAGCAGAAAGAAGTTTAAATACACACAGACAGAGACATACACTGAAAACAAGTGTAATAGTTGATCAAGACCGATTCAATTAATTTACATTTAAAAACTCTACGTCTTCAGTATGAATACGGACCGAATTACGACAGATACTGAAAGTGTGCCCAGATGTAGAATCTAAGATTATGCGTCTTCACAGACGCACAACGGAGATAATTCGTCTGACTGATAATGCGTCTTCTTGCCCTTATTTATACTCAGACGAATAATCAGACGCACTAAATAAGCTTGCTCAAGTTCGCCCAGACGGATAATCCGTCTCTAGTATAAAAACAGCCACCGTCTTCAAGTTTTCAAATCTCATTAAATTTCTCAACTTTTGAGTTTCAAGAAATAAATTAACACCAAATACTTCTAACTCTTTAAAAGAGTTGTGGCGTTATGGAATTTCTACAACTGATTCAAAAGATAGGACATTTTGGTTTTGATAAGGACCAAATGTTATCAGTTTTACACAGAAATACAATGGTGATTGTATAAACAGTCTCTATTCTTCAAATACTTTGTAACAAATATTGTTCTGAACAGCGATAAAATGTTTCACTGTGCCACAAACATGCAACAGTAAACTTGTGCGAGTTGATTAGAGAAAAGTTCATAGCTCTTGGTGCCGTACCGTCTTTCCAGCTCTAAAAGACATATACTTTCCTTCGCTTTACAATTTCATCACTCTAACTTCATTGACTTCAAAAGAAAACCTCTTTAAATGTATTTTTGCAATACAGCACCATTGCACAACACAACAACACTGATAGTACAACTCAACGCAGCACAATACAGTGCAACACACCACACTACAACAATAATTCACAGCGCAATATGCAATACAAAAAATTCGTTTTCTCGTTATAACTATGCTATAGTGCAGAACTTGCTACCTACTATAAAAGCTTTTGTAGGCGGGTTTTGAAACAAGTGTACAATACAATACAGTACAGTACAGTACAATGCAACACAATACAACACAATGCAGTACAATACAATACAATGCAACACAATACAACACAATGCAGTACAATACAATACAGTACAATACAATACAACACAATGCAATACAATACAATACAGTACAATACAATACAGGACAGTATAATACAGTACAATATAGTACATTACAATACAATACAGGACAATTTAATACAATACAATACAGTACGTTACATTACAATACAGTACAATACAAATACAATACAATAAAAAATAATTCAAAAATACAATACAACACAATACAATGCAATACAATGCAGTACAATACAATACAACACAATACAGCACAGTATAATACAATACAGTACAATACAGTACAGTATAATACAACACAACACAATACAATACAGTACAATACAGTACAGTATAATACAATACATTACAATACAGTACATTACAATACAATACAATACAAAACGAATACAATACAAAATAATACAAAAAATACAATACAACACAATACAATACAGCACAGTATCATACAATACAGTACATTACAATACAATACAATACAATACAATACAAATACAATACAATACAAAATAATACAAAAAGTATAATACAACACAACACAATACAGTACAATACAATACTGTACGATACGATACGATACGATATGATATGATACAATACAAACACTGAGCCTGAGCAAATTTTACTGGTTCATAATCATATAAAAAAAGTTTATACCTGTATAATTTATCACAGCACTTCAACGGTAGCCTCTTATTAAAGACTTTAAAGCTCTGTATAGTATTTATTTGCACATTTAGATCTTGTAGTTGTATGTTTTTGTAGCTTTCATTCGCGTTCATGTTTCTTGCAGTTTAAAAATGTCAGTCGATTTTTAATCTTTCCCTTCTTCAGTTTCAGTTATCAAAGTTTCAAATTCTGTGCGAAAATTTCTCAACTAGCAATTTTTGCGAAGTAGTCAACATCAAACTCCAAGACTAAAATTATTAGCTTTGTGTTAGACGAAGAGAAACAATCTTTTGTCTACTGTAAGAAGTTTTTTATAAGGATGTTAAGGCTGCAAAAAGCCCAAAATTTGGGAATATTTTAAGAACATTTGAAACTAAGAATAAGAAACAGAAACTTTTACTTTAATAGTAAATGGAAACAATTCGCACTAAATTGTTGTTTTGCACTTCGTTATTACTTTATTAACGAACCTTCGAACCTTCGTTCACGTTGCCTTCGAAGGTTTTTGTCAACCTTCGAACCTTCGTTTCTTTGGTCAGTAGTTTTAAATTTATACAAAACAACGGCATATTTCGACAAAAATGCCCTAATTTCTGTGAAACTTGACTTTAAACCTGGCAGTTTTAAGTCATTAAAAGAAAAAGCTGGAAAAAATTGCGGTTTCTGACTGATAGTTTGATTCATTTATATGATTAGGAACAACAGGCATCAACCAATCAATGTGTCGTATTTGAGTGTTGGAGCCTGAGATCGAGAGTGTTTTTTAAGTATTTCCTGAAATGAAGGTTCGAAGGTTCGTTCGAAAACTCCAGTGAACCTTCGAAGGTTTTTTTTGGCCTTCGTACCAACCCTATTATTTACTAATATTTATTTTGGCGTAAAAGAACTATTACGATGTAATGAATAGCCAATGGAAAAATACAATGTTTTTGACTATATGTGTTTGACTGCCTCGAAAAGACTCTAGCGACACAGACGCGGGACCAACAAGAGAAATTTTCTTGCTATAAATCAAGTTAAAAGTAATGAATTCTAGAATGTTCCTAACAGAGTGGTGAATGAAGGTATTCATAGAACTCTCTTGGAGGATTCACAGATAACTCTGTTTCAATTTCAATTGATTATTTAAATATATTTTGTTAATGTATTACCTGCTTGGGTTTTTTTTTATCTCTCTCTGTTTGTCTTCCTAAGAGTATCATAAGTCCTGAATGAGCTAGTGTCCTCCGCAGGCAACTCTTCTTTCCCACCTCCCCTTTCACCTCATCCTGTCCTCATTACGTTTCCATCCTTCACCCTCACTAACCACACATTACCCCTCATTAACCATCATTAGCCATTTCCTTATTAAAAGAGTTGCGTGCGGTAAGTAAAGGTAATAGAAAGTAATGTTTATTTCACCAGGGTAATCCTTTCAGTATACAAAACACTGTTATCACTAGGAACCCTAGATTGTAAAATTTAAAATTACAATATTAAATTAAGTTAGCTATATTATCAAAAACCTATTTACAAATATGTTTGCTAAGTGTACTAAAGATTAGGATAAAAATATACTATTTAAAAATATAATTTACAGTTAAATAGAATAAAATTCTTTAAACGCATGCGCAGAATTAAAAGAATGTAATGTTTTGCATATTTTGATTTCTTTTGGTAAATCATTAAAACGTTTTGCTCCGCTATAATAAAAGGAACGCCTTGCCGTTTCAGTCCTCACTCGCGGTACATGTTGGTTGTTGACATTGTTTCTTAATTCATACTCGCAACTTCGTTGGAAATAGTTTTTTAGACCAGACCAGAAAGTCATGAGTGTTGTGTGCATATCACGCCTTTTCGTCAAAGGAAGCCATTTAAGATTTCTTATAGGTTGGGCTGTTTGTGGAAGCTATCCTCCATCTAGTCCGATTTTTCTTTGCTGTTAGTTCCGCCATGCTTGTTTTTTTTTATAAGAACCAGTAAATTTCGGTTGAGCCTCATTGCTCTCAATTTTCGCGACAATTTGAGCCTCAATCGTTCATAAATTGTTCTTGCGCCTTACTCACAAGTGAACATGTTTCTGATGTTGTAGAATGAAAGAGTGATATGTGGGCATTTGTTTTCAGCCAGGAATGAAAGAGCAAACACTCCACCAGATACTTCTCCTGCGGCAAACAATGTGTCGTATTTGTACCCCAAAATCTGCCTTGGTTCCTGGATGAACTGTGTAATTTGTTGTCCCAAAAACATGAAAACAATTAATTCGCGTTCGAATCCGACCCTAGAGAGATCTTAGGTTGCTCTTAGTTTTGGGGCAAATTTGAGCCGCGTTCTTATAAAATTGTTCTTATAAAAGAAGGTGTGTATGTAGTGCCATATAGCCTGGACTGATTGTATTTCATGTTGTTTCTTTAACGTCAGCCGTTAACTGGCTGCCCCCCCCCCCTCCCTCTTAAGCGTGATCAAATCGATTTTACGACGCCCCCTAAACATTTTTTCGGTATTGTTCAGAACAGTTTCACATGTCAATCACTCGGCAAAAGCTACTAGACATTTGTTGTAAACAAAGATTATCTTACTTTTGGCTTGGCAAACCTGAACAAGTTTACTTATATACTAAAATACGTGATACACTAATATATATATTGCAACATCATTTTAAAAATTATCCGCAAATTGGAAGCAGAAGTGACGTAAGAATGTTTGTTGAAGTTTTCAATTTTGGACAAAGTTGAGAATTTTGAAGATGGCGGCAACTCCTCGGGTCTATCTCGTTTAAAAATCATTTATTTCCCTCCAAGCGCTCAAATTAAAAATCCGTGAAAGACAAAGTAGTTGTAGTACGACATTCTTTCTAAATATCAAAATAACGGGACCAAAAGATGATTTGAGTGTAAATTAGAGCCTTCTCATTTTCGTCACCGAAAGGTAGCAGCAGACGGTTGAAGTTGCAAATCGAATTTCTTCTGACGTTCTTCTACGCCATTTCCGCTGACCGAAAGAACTTCCGGCTGTAGTCCCGAAAAATTTTGGAAACCAGAATGTGAGCGGTGTGGCGCACCTTTACTCGGACGGTGTGAAATTTTATATACGTATCCAACTTCTATAAAAAGAATATCTGGTCTTTTTGAAAACGAGTAGTATTATTCATTGCTAATACGTTATTTTAAAATGAAAACTGAAGCCTGAAGTATTACTTGGGGTGTTTTCAATTTACCACATCTAGTTAAAAATTTGCTTTTATTGATTCAAGCCAGAAATGAAGCCGCGGACAAGATTGCACTTAACTTGTTCTTAATTTGGGCAAGTTATCCTGCTAAAAAAAAGCGTGTTAACAACTTATGATACTTTATGTTCCTGTTTACTACAGTGTTCCGTGCTCCCAACTTCATACACTTTTTTTTTTTTAAGAACCAGTAACATTTTGCTCAGCCTCAATGTTCTTATTTTGAGGGCAATTTCAGCCCCAAAATGTTCTTATTTTGTTCTTATTTGTGGCATTTGCCATTAACGTCTCGCTATGTAAAAATTGCCATGGGCGGTG
>JANRMR010160993.1:0-13672 GCA_025434825.1 Bergia sp. 'catenularis' | reverse complement strand
ATTGTGTCTGTATACGTGATAGTCAGCTTTAAACTTAGAAAATACTGTCTTCCACTGGAAAGTTCCTTTCACGTTTGATCGAGTTGCTATATAAGTTATAACGTCTGTTTTCTCAAATAAAGAGGTGTGACCATTGAAAGGACTAATCTAGCTGAGCGAACTCAACCATAATAAAGATTAGTTATATTTCTGAAACACAGTATTAAAACCCTTAAGTCAATGGCCGTTTATTTGGGTGCATGCAATCGATGAGCAAGTTCTAATGGCGGCGGTAGTCAGATTGTCACTTCGTACAACTGGACGAACTATCACTATGTTTATACATTTAGACTGCAAAGAAGGGGACTTTAAAACCAAGTTTG
The DNA here is from genome assembly GCA_025434825.1 of Bergia sp. 'catenularis'. Lineage (NCBI taxonomy): Eukaryota > Metazoa > Cnidaria > Anthozoa > Zoantharia > Parazoanthidae > Bergia > Bergia sp. 'catenularis'. Next base: position 13,310 of record JANRMR010160993.1, on the reverse strand, counting down.
TGATTATTGAATAAAATCTTTTGATCAGAATTATCTAGCAAAGGTGTCATGGCCACTAAAAAACAAGGCGAGTTAATTGTTTTCTATAAACCAGCGTAAGAGAATCAATCCCATGCAAAAGTGAAAAACATTCAAATGAAAGTACTCGAGGAGCATATTCCATTTTAAAAATGCCCAATAACTATGTAACTTGAAACGGTGGAGAGAAATTCCATAGTTTGGCTACTAGTCAAATAGAACCTCTTGATGACGAAATTCGAATGGTCAGTGGTATGTGTTTATAATTCTGAACCTGTAAAGAAAACTCTTGAAGTGTGACAACGATTCAAATAAGGCTCTTGAAGAAATAAAGTTCTTGATAACTATATTTTCTAATGGTGATATCAGTTTGTAATTCTGAACCAGTGGACAAAACTCTAAAGTGTGACTATTCAAATGAAAGCTTTTGACGAGTACATTCTAATGGTGGTATCAGTTTGGACTAGCAGACGGAAACCTAAAGTGTGACCTCTCAAATGAGGGTTCTTGATGAGAATACTCTAATGTTGGTATTAGTTCAATGCAATTCTGAACCAGTGGACGAAAACCTAAATTGTGCAGAGTATTCAAATTAAACCTCTTGATGAGTACATTCTGATGATATCAATTTTGAACCCCCTTGAAAGTGTAAGGACGAGTCAAATAGAAGTTCCTGATGAAAGTATGCGCATGCTGTAACGGTATAGTTTGTTTTCCTGAATGTGTATGAATCAGTGGACGAAAACCCAAAGCGTGGCCATTCTAACAAAAGCTCTTGATGAATACATTGTATAATGGTACAATCAGTTTGTAATTCTGAACCAGTGGCAATGGAGGAAACCCAAAGTGCGTTGACGATTCAAAATAGAACCAATCTTCATGTTTGCATTTTGTAATGGTGGAAGAGTTAGTAAGTCAGTGTTAAAGTGTGGCCATTCAAATAAAAGTTCTTTATGAGTACATCATAATGGTGGCATAGTTTGTAATTTTGGAACTTTGAGACAGTGAGTAGCAGCCCATGACTGTGCCAAATGAAGGCGTTTCTTTGTAGAAGAGATAGTTAAGATCCATCTGCATCATGTTTGATGATATTTTTTAAAGAAAATGTGAAAAAGTAAAAACAAAAACTTACCTTATAAATAAAAAGTATATGTATTAAAACTCCAAAGAATTTACGAGATGTCTCTGAAAATTGCAGACTATCCTGTCGACGTTTCGGCGTTGCAATAGTGGTGTGGAATGCTGCTCTTCGAAGGTGCTTTTGCTTTTTATCATCAACGATGTTGGTTTAACCAGGTGTGGTCAGCAATATCGCAGCCACAATATCTCACATTTGATATATTGCCATTCTGTGTTATTATCATACCATCCGGTAACAAAAGTACTTTCAGTGTAGAAACTATCCTAATGACTAATGACAACCGTGTTGAGCTAATTGAACATAAACACACAGGTCCTCACAAAAATGTTTAAAAATATCAAAATATAACTGAAATAAGCAGAAATATTTTTTGTAGTTGTGATGCAACTTTCTTAGTTTCAACTGAAATAAGAAAAATTTTGCATCTGCTATTTTATATTCATGCAATTCTGCATGTGAGGCTGGATTTTATTAAGGAGAAGATTTCCTTTTATTTTATTAAAGAGTATAAGTATGTAATCTGGTCTTCGGTCATTCCTAAAGCGGACAATCTCCCTCACTGTTTCTAAACGTGAATGCATACTGTACAATTTTGGAAAATATTGAACTTAGAGAATATATAGAAATGTCACAACCCCCATGGCGTTTGAGATCGGCGCAGTTAGAAGATTTTAATTATCTCATTTTCTGATCTTGCGAACTGAGAAAAACGAGTTATCGCTTAAGTAGGCGATACTTCATTTTATTTAAAGAACGTCTATTTCAGGATATCAGCCCCATTGTTCTTAAAAAAGTTCTTAATCTTTTTCGTTTCGGGGTTGTTTAATTGTATATGTCTGCATAAGCATAAGGCCGTTTCCAAACATGTATTAAAACGCTTTGCCCTCCAAGACTGATTGTCTGTGTCCACTAGATCGCGTGTTTACTTTCCACGTGCTTTCTCACGATACTTTTGCACATAGCGTCTCTCATTTCCATTTTCAAAATTGATAGAAATACACATTCTTTTCATTGGCCAAGCTCAAAGGATGTTGCTAGCACAGTGTCACGCAGACCTCAAAACTATTTTTCAAGGACACCTAAAGGAAAATACAATGACTTTCCAAGGACAAATCAAGAATTTTGAAGGACTCCTTTTACTAGAACATTCATGGCACCCTACAAATTCAAGAGTTCGTTTAAAACACAAAATCACGAAAAAGCATCGTTTTTTATCCTTGACAATTTACCTAAAAACCCTTCTTGAAATATGAAGGAAGTTTTTATTGGAATTGATGGTCGTTTTCCTAAAAATTCAGTTCACGGCCTCTTCCAGGTGAAGACCTGCTTATACTGTGGCCAACGGAAGTGACGCATGAACCGTAATCAGAAGATTTCAAAACTGTGGAACTTGAATTAAAACTTCAACCGTCTGCTAATACTTCTCGATGAAAAAAAAAAATGAAAAGCTCAAAAGTTACACCTAAATCATATTTTGTATCCCTTATTTTCGATATTTCGAAAGAACATGGTGCTACAACCACTTTGTCTGTCTTGGATTTTCAAACTGAGCGTTTGGAATTCGAAGGAAATAATTTATTTTGGAATGAAAGAGACCCGTCAGGTTAAATAAGTCTTACATAAGTCTCGAAGTTTTACCTAAAACTTCGCCACAATCTTGAAAACAACAACAAAGATCCTGTGGGTACAGTTTTTGCGTCACTTCCGTTGACTGAAAGAGCTTGCACGTTATTTTTTAACCTGTGCGAGTCCTGAAGCAGGTTCGTAAATTTTGGCCGTTTTCGGTCTTAGTGTTCTTAAAGAAGGTCTTGAAAACTAAATAGTGTATTTTACTTGCTTTTGAACCAAATTAAAACTCACCATTTCACCTCATCAACATAATATAGTATAAAATCCAGTTCCAAGATTGAAACAAAAAACGTCCACAACTGAATTAGAAAAAAGGATTGCATTCAAGAGGGAAAACAGGAATTGTTCGTGATTGAGATCCAGGAAAACATTTAATCTTGAGACAGTACGAGACATGACGAGCTCGGGCAATATTTACATTATGTAATTGTTTTATTAGCCTTTCATCGTACGAACAAATCATTAAAGCAAAGTGTCTAATTAATATACAATGAAGCCAGTTCATATTACAGCTATATTAGTCAACAAAGTGGATAGATCACGTAGATACACTGCCCGAAATCGTAAAATGAGCCAAAATATCAAACCAACAAGTAAAGAATGTTTTACATTTATATATAACAACATTAACAACACTATAACATATTAAGTAACAACGGGTTTCCCAGTGGGACTAATCCTTAATGTTTAATTTTGTTAAAAGTTCCAGTTACTTGAATGGGGAGACTAATTTGGAAAAATACGGTCGATTGAACTATCAACTTTCCGAGTTGTGATCTGTATGTGAGAACGCCGGTACAGTCTGGATATGCACGGCACATGGTTCTTTTCGATATATATAGTTGTTGCATCTAAGAAATCTAAAACTTTATACACTTTATTTACTTCAGACAAATCGACACCATAAAACTATAAAACGGCTACAAAACTAAATAGTAGCTGTTCATAAACTTTATTTTTCGTCACTTAAAGTGACACGAAAACATCAGCTACGCTGACATAACAAACCGTTGCATCTGATCAACCTGGAATTCTCTAATAATTAGTAAATACTAGTCTTTCTTAATAGAACAAAAAAAATTACATCATCTTTCTGATACAAAGACTTTTCTGAAATGACACAAAGTTGCATCATCTTTCTGCTACCAAGACTTTCTTGATGTAACACAATGTTGCATCATCTTTCTGATAGAAAGACTTTCTTCATATAACACAAAATTACAACTGATACCAAGTATTTCTTGATGTTGCAAAACATTGCATCAATTTTCTGATACTAAGACTTTCTTCATATGACAAAAAATTGCATCAGCTTTCTGATACCAAGACTTTTTTCAACTAACAAAAAAATTGCATCATCTGTCAGATACCAAGACTTTTTGATTAAATCGCCTTCGTCCATATCCTTTGGATAAAAATGAAAGAAAATGTTTTTGGAAAACAGCGGTTTTGTATCGAGCAACCGGGAAACTGCCCCTTTGAGCTCTCTAATCACTTGCGTTGGTGGCGGTGCGTTCATGATGACATATAGGATATTTGCAACGATTTGGGTTTTCCACCAATCATAAAACCAGTCGTACAGTCGATTTCCATAAAAATGAAAATAATCGATCCTAGTTAATTGGTTAATATCCAAAATCCTGAACGTTTCAGTGCGTGATTGGTATTGTCACGTCTGCATGGTACAAAAATACTTGTAGATTAGTAAATATGGTGGCCACAACCACATACAAAATCTTACGTAAAGTGCTTTTCAGCTAATCACGACCTTTAAAAAGAGTATTATGAAGTTATTTACAGCAACGACTTGAAAGTAGAATAGATTATCTAGTAGAGACCCTATACCGGTAGCTAACGACTACTGGATGCCAAGCGGTGAGACCAATTCGAGTTCACAGCCAAGGACACAAGGGCCGGGCCTGCTTCGTATAAGCTAGACGTCACACGCCTCAGTTTTAATAAGAACTAAGGCTTGTTCTTAATTTCTTTGGTAAATGCAGCTTCAAAGCACTCTCAAAATTGTTCGTATTTCTAACTGTGGCAAAATTATTATCGTTACAAAAATGGGTTTTTGTTGAACTGACCCCGAGTCTGAGATTGTTTAGTCTTAAATTGCTGTAAGAATTGGAAGAAACTGGAGTCTCAGCCTATAAATTTTGCTCTTGCAAAAAAGCGTGGAACGCGTGCCAGACAAACCTTCGATGTAACTCTAAATAAAATAATGAATCTCACTAAGACAGATATTCACGCTTGCCCCGGAATCTTTCGCGACTACAATGGCAGAGTGCGAGCGCGCAGCACCTCTCCGTTTTTATACTCACAGTTCTCTAATCTTCTTTTCACCGTTGAAATAAGATGATTAAATTTCTTCACTTTCTTCTCAGTGTCATTTCGCTCCTTCAACGAAAGTTCAATTTCCTTATCACATGCATGGACCTTATAGAAAAGCTCTAATGCATGGTCGATTGAGGCCAAGGCATCATGGTGGTTCCCGACAGCGCTCAAGACTCGGCCCAGGCGACAATATGCTCTGGCAGTGTCGGAATGTTCCTCACCCAGTAAGCTTTTGCGCATGTCCAACGATTGACGCATGCACATGACTGCTTGTTTCCGATGCTTGGATTTTCTCTGCTGGGACAGGGACGATCCGATGTACTCCAGTAAGGTGGCAGTGAAGGGGTGGTCACCCAGGACTTCGCGGTAGGTTACCAAGGACTTGTCTTGCCAAATCTTTACTGCCACTTTGTGGTTCCCCAGGTGGGCAAAAGCAACTGAAAATATCGTTCAAATCTGGTTGAATATAGGCGAATCTTTGCTGTCTTTGTTTCCATATTGCTCCATTAGCATACGACTTTACGTAGAGAAGGAATTTGTTATATAAGAACTGATTTCAAAACGTGAAAATATTCAGCTCTTTACACGCAGTTTCTAAAAATAATATGAAAACGCAAAAAAGCTTGGTGGCGAAATCGTTATTAATGAGCGATACATTCTCTGTACAATTTCGATTTTTTAGAAAAACGTATCACACAAGGAGTATTTAACATAGCGGACTCATATTTACGGACGAATATTATTTTGTAAAAACTTTTTAATTTTTTGCGCTGATGTTGTTGTAGCTCCATCAGAAACTGGGGCGCGTATGCTAATTGGCAACAAATATCAACAATCATTCGTCCATGCAGCTATTTCAAGTTACAATATTGAATACCACAAGCGGATCAAAAAATCTTAGAATATTCATTGAAGAAAACAATTAAAAGCTGTTACATTGCGGCGCAAATAAACGGATTTACATGTAATTTTCTAGTGGTAAGAACGAGAAGAACGACTGAGTAAAATAATATTTTTAACACGAGAATATAGAACAGTCATGTAACTTTTAATTTCATAAAGTGACGAAAATGCCAGTATTCGGAAAATCTTCTGAAGTGTCAAATAAAAGTTTCTTCAGCTTTTGACAATTTTTCAAAGTTTTCGAACAAGTCTTTAAAATACGTTCCAGATAGTTTTGAAAATCGTCGAAATTTTTTCAGAATGCTTTTGGAATTTGCTCTCTAGGACATATAAAATACGCCACTAAGGTCCCGTACGTATATCGTATGCTCTTTACGAGTGTAAATTTTCAAGTATTAAAAACATTTGTGTCTATAAACTATTTATTTTTTAAAAAAACACATAAAATATAGAAACTGACCTGCCAAGTCACAGTAACCGCCACCCAGCACCATTTGTTCAACTGGGCCACAGACTTTGTTCTTCAGTCTGTGTCTCATGCAAATTCCTTGTGCGATTAAGCGCACTCCAACTTCTGTGTCTCCTGCGTACACGTGACACACACCAAGCTTGCACAGACAATGGGCGCGAGGCTCGCAATCGACGCCGCCAAGACGTGTCTGGATTCTGTGAGCTTCAGTGAGAGTCTTTCTGGTCTGATCAGAAATGTTGCCTCGTCTACCACTGTAACAGATCTCCCTGAATCCTAAAAAGTCAGAAAGAAATAAACAATTTTGTAACCACTGTTTTTATTGCTGTTTGACCGTCTAGGTTTTTCTTTCCGCCCTAATATATTTGCTATTTATTGATTTTTTTTTTATTAGGGTGCGTAATTACAATTTTAAAAGCGTACTTTCCAATCTTAGTCAAAGCTACTCATGAGAGGTAGAGACATCCTAGAGGGAGGGTCACCCGCTTGCTAGGGTGACCCTCCTAGGAGGGACAATTTTTTGTCATATAAACGCTTGAGTAGGGTTGACCCTCCTAAGAGGGACAATTAAGTCTTACTGTTTCAGGTTATAAACACTTTTGAAAGCATGCCAAGTTCTACAATTATTCGCTGTCAACAATGGCTTCAGGCGCTAAGGAAACTACTTATAGCAAGGGTAATGTTTTCAACATTGACTGCGAGAAAAAACAAGTGCAATTAATTCATTTGAAGACAACAATGCTGGTAGCCATGTGATGGGAAAAAGTGCCCCAGGGATGTCTCTTCACATATAAAGGAAAGCTATGTTTTGACCCTTCTAGAAGGGTGTCCCTCCTAGGGCGGAAGGTTACCCATCTTCAACGTAAAAAGAGCCTTATAATTAGCAAGAATAACAACTTCTACCAACCTATGGAGGTAAGACAGTCACTATAGCGTCTGTCATCAACCAACTGCTGTGCAGTGTTAGCCATTGACTGGTACATAGATTTGAACTCATCTATTTGTAACACCTTTGCCAGGAAGTTTACAACTTCTGTGGAAACATCAATGCCAAGCTGTCGTAGTTCAACCTGTTCACATGTGGTTGTGCACTGCAAGGCATGCTGGATGTTGATCTAAATTGATAAAGAAATGACCTCTTTTATAGCCCACAATCAGCTGCAATGCTTTATATGACAAACATTTTTATTTACCATGCAGTACTGGCAACCGTATTTATTTGTCTACCAATATTTCAATTTTATTTCTTATAAGAAGGGCAGTGGACAATGGGGAATCAGGGGATATTAGTTAGGGATCAAGGAATTTGGGGATGGGGGAGGGGAATAGTTAATTCACAACTGTGTTTCTAAACGTCATCAACTGGCCATGACTACAAAAAGAAATAAAATAATAGTACATTCTTATGTAGCAAAGGGACTGGTCATTAATTAGAGAGAGAGGGGAGGGGCTGTTGCAATTATATTTTTGAGATGTCCATTTTTAGTGGCCCTCCCCTAACATTGAACTCAAATGTTAAGACCACACATTATTGTGACCCCCACACCCCCCCCCCCTCCAATTCATTCATTTAGCTTATATCAAGGGTCATGTGAAAATTCTTAGTGTCAGTTAAAAAGTTGAGTATGAGGGTTGGATTATTTTAGTCTAAAATTAGCCAAAAATATTTTTTTCCAACTAAGATTAGGGATTGTTCATTATTTATTGCTAGGGGGGGTTGGTGTTCACAGTTGGGAAGCGGGGTAAGATTTTGAAAATGAAGTTAAAAAGGGGGGTAAGGTTTTCAAAACAGTAAAAATTATAATCAGGGCTTGGGAGGGGGCAACTTTAACCCTCTCAGCCCCAAACATGACATTTGATGTGTTGCTAAATTCTCCTAAACTGTTTCCATATGTTCCTTTTAAACAGTTCAAATGGGAGAACTTCACTTTTCATACCAGTTAGCTTCTTGTGTGTGATCAATTCCTTCATTCTCACCACCAAACAACTCATTTTGTCTTGATAATGTAAGGAGAAAATAGATGTTGATAAACTGGCTGGGGGCTAAAAGGGTTAAAAAAATATTTTTTCTGAAAGTAAATATGGTGGATCATTGATCAACTTGTAGTAGCTTGCATGTACTCAACAATGCAAGGCCAGTGGAGCAGGGGGGCAGGAGGGGTGCTAGCCCCTCCAATTTTTAGGCCAGGTATGATTTTTTTGCAGCCCAGCCAGAATATGGCTCGAAGACAAAAATATGCAAAGACACCTCTAAAATACACGAATTGGTGTTTCAGAGAGTGTAATTTCTCAAACTTTCCCAGGGGAGCATGCCCCTGGAAGGAGCGGGGAAAAGGGAGCAGGGAAGTACTTGCCTTGTTTTCTTTAAATTGCTTGATAGCCTCTATGGATTCTCTGCTGATAAACTGGAGATGAAGTTGGCGAACAAGCTCAAGGTAGTTATGGATGAACAATATTTCTGCCACATTGTACCTGTGAGTAAAAATTTAAATTTTAAGACATTGATTCTGAATAATTTAATAACTAATTTTAAATTTGTATCTGTATTCAAAAATAATGTTACAAGAGGTGTCTGTTGAGAACTGGTATTAATTAATTAACAAGAAAGGGATTGTAACATTTTATAATTTAATGTTGAAGAAAGATCAGAGGTGTAATAATTAATAAAAAGATCAAAAAAATAAAAAAAAACCGAAAACAGTTTCCCCCAAAACAGCTAAATTTAGGGAAGGAGGAGTCTTGAGAAATAAAAAAAAGCTGTGGCTCTAAAATATATAAAAAAATCTTGACTGCATATTACAATTTTTGAAAGTATTCAATGTATAGTTCCAGAAAAAATATCCAAAACTTAATCTTTAGGTGAAATTTGAGTTTCAGCCTATAAGTTATCTGAAAAAATGAGAAAGCACTTAATTAACTAAAGGTAAAAAAAATCATAAGATATTTTAAAATTTGACCTCAAAATATTTTGCTTCATTAGCTGCCCTATGATGGCTTAGCTCAATTTTAAACAATATTATAAAATATATTCACATTTAATTTAGTTTTATTGACAAATATATTTTTCTCAAGCACCATACCTGGTATCAAGCTCAACTTCATCTTTTGTAGCCTTGCAAAAAGCCTGAACCAATGGATGAAGACTGTACAATCCTGTCTCACGATCATACTCCAGCAGTGAATGAGCAATGAGTCTAGCAAGCAATGATTGAAACTCCCACTCTGACATTGTATCAGGAAACAAAAATCTGACGTCAGACTGAGTGAACATTGTCGGGAACACAGCTAGCCTGGTTAGTGCACTCCTTAGCTCAGCTGATTGTTGCCTAATGAAGATCCTGAGGCAGTTGCGATAGTCTATGATATCAGGATGTGAGCCATTTAAGACTCTTTCTGGCATCTTCTTCAGCTCACTGATCAGTGGTTCAGGATTCGCGCCATTTTCTAAAAGTGAGCCTGCAATATTCAGGAACAGTGGTACTCCACCACATACACGTAAGCTTCCTAGAGATCTTGCATGTTCCATTGAAATGTGAGGGACCAGGAGCTGCAAAAGTTCTGCTGACTCTTCAACATTCAGGGGTTTCAGAGGAAAGCTCTTGTACAAAAAATTACACATATTCAATCCCTGGACTTGCTTTCTTGTAGTAATCAGGGTACAGATATCTGGCACATTTTCTCCAATATCCTTCACGAGAGCTGTAAACTCCATTTCCTTGTCACCAACTTGAAGGTCTTCAGCATTGTCAAATATCAGCACTGTGTTCCTTTTTACCTTTTTTAGACATTTCATCAGCTTCTTTAGAGGATCTTCACAAAGGCCGGGTGGCAAACCAAGGTCATCTAGGATATTCGAAGCAAGGCGGGCAACTGAGTTCACTTTTCGCAAACTGAAATGCAGGACTCTGTAACCCCTCTCTAGCATCATGTGACCCACTGTGGTGCCAACAGTTGATTTACCAAAACCTGGAGGGGCCACTAAAACAATAAGCCATATTGCTCCTTTAACAAAGGTTGAAACAAGGAGTTCGCAGATTTCACCTCTACCAATGAAACGGGAGGGTTGACACGAAAGGATTATACTGGTAAGGGGGCTGTTTGATTCCACTTCATTTTCCTGTTTCTGATTCTCCTGGTTTACCTGCTGTTCCTGGATTCCAACTGATAAATTATCACATCCTGTAAAATCACAAAAAAACCCGACTGTTTGAAGGACAAACATTACTCAAATTTACCAACTCTTATTCTTAAGAGTAAAAAATTTACAAACTATGTCAAGTTGTACATTTTATTGCCATTTGTTACGTAGGGGCCATTGTAAAATCGATTTCATCATGCTTATAATAATTAACATCATTTTGATGTTAAGGGCTGACCTCCCCCCAGCCCCCCTCTCTCTTAATGTTAGCTATTGTTTAATTTGTGTTTTATGTTATTACAGGCTGGTATTATAGGTAGTTATAAAACAATCTTTTGGCAAATTCTCTATAGTCAAATTTTGCAGCTTCAGATATATAGCGACAACACCACAAATATAAACATTTAAAAAGTTGAATTAAACTTAATTTATCAGCTGAAATTATTGAAGAAAACGTAAAATCTCACCGTCACAAAAGTTAAGTTGTTTTCGAGCATGTTACATGGTGCATTTCCCGGTTTTCATATGAATCTAATGAATGAGCTGCGCGTGACTTGAAACAGTGACCAGTGCATGCCACTTTTATAAATGGTACAACTAAACAAGGAATCTATTAGGATGTTATTAAAGTTTATTCAGCAATTATTTGTTCTTTTGTATTTCGTGCTACTTCCTTAATGTCAACCGTCAACTGGCTGGACCCCTTCCCCCCTCTTAATGTCAGAATGACGTTAAGCGTGATCAAAACGATTTTACGACACCCCCTTTGACAGAGCTGTTCCAGTCAGTTATTTAAGGGGCTCAAGTGTCTATATCTTTAATCTTTAACTTAAAAAATCACCTTTAGCATGCGCTAATCTAGCAATGGGGGGTCAGCTGACAAAGTTCGTGGAGATGGATAACATATAATATTAGTTGCCGATGGGGTAGGGGAGGGGTGTCTCTGGCTTTATCGAAAATCTATCAATTGAAAATTTCCAAAAGGATCGAGGAAGGGAAACTCGCTGTAAATTTAAACTGAAGTTACATGACCCTATGATAACTCTGTCTTCAAGGACGAGGACGAACCTTTGTCACAGGATATATCTGATGATCACATTGGATCATGCAAATTTCTGAACTGTGAAGATTCTCTGCAATCTTAAAATAATTATAACAAAACCGTTTAGCGGCATGTTTTATAAAGCTGATCGGCGATTTAGTATATAAATTTCATAATGTTTGAGCTCAATGTTTTGTGATACACTTTCAAAATACTTGAAAACAACTATAAATAGTATTATTGATACAACTGTAACACACACTTGAAGCTAGCTTGCACTTCCCAAGTGTCGCACTTTTCGATTCAATTGTTCAAGGAAATGATAAAACACGAGCGCTATACTCAGGTCTTTAATATTTCAACTTGATCGCTTTTTCATGTAGGGGTGAACGATAGTACACTGGCACTCAACTGCCTGCACTGCGTCAGTTCAGTTGACAAGTTCAAAGACCAACAGATTTGATCTTGAGTGCGAATTAATATATATAGTATAGACTTCAAAAAATTATATTGTCAAAAGGCGATAAAAATCGAGTTAACTTTATCACTGCACGTGTGCAATCGAATTGAATGAATAAATCGTGGCTTAATTAATGGTGAAAATCCTACCTGAATTTATGTGACTGCGAAGCACATTTGCCAAATGCTGCTGTGACGGTAATTTTCGCAGGATTTCACAAAACACTTTGAAGTTTTCTTCACCTCTCCGCGACAACATCCCCAGCAACTTTTCCGCTTTCTCATGACGGCTTCGCTCTCCTTCGATTTCCTCTTTGTCCTCGCCATCAAGAACACCTCGAGTAAACAAGCCCCTAACAACTTTATCTACTTCCAATTCTTGGCTTAACTGTTGGTAATTCCTTTGCAAAACTTGCTTAAAATCGAACTCCGACATTTCTGTGATCTTTTCATGTGATTATTAAAAACATTTACTGCTCATAAACCTCCGAAAACTGAAGCGACGAGTACGAATGCCACTACTGAACGACTGTGCTCGTTTAACCGCAACGACCACGTTCCCTGCACTTCCCGGAAGGGTGCTTCCGGGAAAAGTTTTCCTGAAAAGTTCCGATGTCACAGTGATTTGTGTACCCCAGTGATTTGCGTACCACCCCCCCGGTGGTACAAGAATCCCTAGTGATTTATGTACCCCCTTTAAAAGTTCGAAATATGGCAAAGTACTGGGAAGTAACTAAACGATGAAAAAGTCTAAGCATTTAATAAGACAAATATTTGTTGTTAGAACAAGAACTTCCGATTTCTTCTCGGATTTGAAACAAAATAACTTCTGACTGGCTCGGACGCTGCTTGGCAGTCAGATGATATTATGTGGAAACTGACACAGGAAACACACCGATTGCGCATGTAGCGACTGCAAATACTTGATGTAAAATTTCTGACTGATTTTACAATAAAACAAGCTGATCTAGAATTATGGTGTGTCTTTGCAAATTGCGAAAGAAACTTATCCAGAGATTCCTCTTTTCGGCTTTCTGCGAGTTAATTTAGAGGTGAACGCTTTCTTGTGCGTACTTAATTTACAATTTATAGTGTTACTACCAGGTTTCCCAAACAAAGACTGAGAAGAATGTACTGAAAAAACAAGCAATTTTCTATACAATTTACGGCCGACATC
>JANRMR010160771.1:0-12376 GCA_025434825.1 Bergia sp. 'catenularis' | reverse complement strand
CCCCCCCCCCATATTATAAAATATGAACCTCTTTTGGACCTCACGCCCCTAGGAATGTATGGGTATTTACGATAACTATTTATTGCTCAAAAAAGCAAATGGATTAGATCATCCCATCGCAATTACGCAATTAAGTTCAGGAGCTACATGCTGTTGACGATGCTTAACTAAAATATTGCTATCGTTATGATTGGTTAATATATTTGTTCACTGTTAGGGTTGAAATAAAAGATGCAAACTGTCTCCAGCATGACTTTTAATAACTAGGTGAAAGAAGATTGAATGCAATTGTTAAACTATATCTTTACTGTAACTGAAGTTTTGAATAGACAAACTCCTTTTTTTCAACAAAGATGTCGATACCATATGTGTCACTCCTTCTCAGGGGATTAATGTTGTACAGTTCAGCAGTGTCATCTTCTGAGAGGGGACATGGAGTATCTGGGACATTCACTGCCTCATCAGTAACTGCTTCATGTGGAAGAGGGCCATCCCAGTCTACACCATATGTTTGGTAGTCTTCCTGTCGGTATCAAAGAAATGAAACATTTTTCTAAGCGACTTTAATAGATGGTGTTACAATAGACATTGTTTCTCTCGAACTTTTCCTATTTCCTACTGTGTACTGTTTTATTCTTGAATTATAATCACTCCAGGAGAGCTAATAAGCTCTCAGCTCTTTGGATATTTTAACGCCAAACACACTATTTTCAAGTATGCACTCTATAAAAAGTATTTGTCCGCTTTACAAAATTGTTACTGTCCGGACACTTGTAACACTTGAAAAATTATAATATGTCTGAAATGTATAACCTCTGATGATTTACTGTTCGATCATACTGCTACTAAACATCTGGATGCTTTCAATGTTTCATTTTCTTTCATTGCTAAAAAAGAGCAAGCAGTTTCCCTTTTGCCAAATGGGCAGCCATCCCCTCCTAAGGCCACCAAAAATGTACCTTCCGTTTCTCCAAACCACTTTAATGAGTTCTTTTTACCTGTATTCAAATAGAACTGTGCCAGGCGGGGAAGGTACTCTCTTAGATCCCTATAAGCACCATTGATCTTACGATGAACATCAAGCCCACTCAAGAACTCTTCATCAATTTCATAAACCTTGCCAATATCTATCTTGTTAATTTCTTCAACTACATTGTCATATGTAAGAATCATTGGAATTTTGATACCTGGGGAGACAAAAATTCTAGTTCTACCTCCCATCTTGCTAGGGTTACTTTTCATAGAAGTTGAAAGGCCTACACCACCCCACCCCGACCTTTATGTCAAAATCAACATTTTTTGGCAGCCAAAATGGCATCCAGTGGTACAGCCGCTGGTTTTGAAATCTGACTGCTTTCTTGCTTGGAAAGGATTTGAAAGGCATTTCAATTTCCCTCCTTTGTCTTTCATATCCTTACACTCAGTTACTGGTAGCTTCGTTCAATGGTTTTGTAGTCTTTGTAACCACACTGCCTTCTTCACGAGAGATTCCGCATACAAGCTTTTTTTTTTTAAAGAACAACTTTATAAGAACAAGGCTCAGTCTTTTTTTTTTCCCTTTTTTTATTTTGTAATGTAATGCCATAAAATTGTAATAAATATAAAAAAATTAAGAATAATTTAAGAACAAGCTCAGGCTGAGGCTCAAAAAAAAGTGAAAATGTTTCTTGTTGAAACTTTACCGAATCTTGTAATTTACGTTTGCAATGCAGTAAAAACACAAACAGAAGCACTGTTTCTTCGTTAATTAAAAGGCACAGTAGTCAGTAATCTGATACATATGTACATAGGTAATCTCCAAATACAGACGATCAGCATCGCTTTTCAATACCTTGCCTTTTTGTTTTGATTCAGCTCATCATTTCAAACCGCTCATAGAAATAAGAACAATTTAAGAACAATCGCCAAAAAATTAAGAACAATGAGCCTCGGCAATATTTACTAGTTCTTATATAAAAAAAAAGCGTGTATGCGCGATTTCAAGCCTGTTCACTGCACATTGTTCACAAACAGTCAAAACAATGTTACATGCACTGAAAAAAAAATCTAGTTTGTTGTTCATTCAAAACGATAACGAAAAATAAAAAAACATACGATTCTTGCCGAAGCTTCAGACTTTCAACATGTGCTGTCAAAGAGCGTTTTCAAAAACGCCTTGCAAATCCTTTCCAAGCGAAAAAGCAGTCAAATTTCAAAACCAGCAGTTGGACGCCATTTTGGCTGCCAGAACACGTCGATTTTGGACCAATTTTTCAAAGAAAACCACAGCAAATTTGGTACCAAACTTACCAGAACAACTTCATCTTTCTTGATTTTCATTCCATGTCCTCAGAAAAACCTTCCCGTGAGCACCAGGGGCCTGTTTTGTTTCCATGACAACTTAGAACCCAGGCTTTCTTTATCAAGCCGATCACGGTCACATTTTTTGCGTGACAGGAAGATTGCAGGAGATTGGCGCGCGCTGGCCCGGCGTGAGAAAGAGCAGAATTAGAGCTTTTTTTTGCGGTGCTATTGCGCTGTTTGCATAAATTATTTTTAGGATGACGTCATATAAATAAAATGCTGGGTCATTCTATGCCCAAACTTGCCCGATTATTCTTTTGTTTTTGAATGGCTTGCCCAAACTTGCCCGCTGGATCATGTGTAATGTTTAGTTACCGACAAGATATAAAGAGCGAAGCCAAGTGGCGCTGACATTTCAAGATTCCGACATGCAGCAAATTATTAACAGTTTCACCACTTTTGAAGAGTTTGATAATTTTTTTTGCCACAAATGCCATTCCCGAGGACCTGATCCCAGTCGCTCTAGGACGATTGGTTGAATTAACGGCCATGGAAATTGAAGAACGTATAAAAATTTGAATTCGGGTAATTTTTTATAGAATTTTTATTTAAAATGTTTTTTGCTTTGTGTTACAGATGATCCCTGAAGAAACAGAAGTATCTCAGCCTGAGTCGACTTTGGATTGGGTAAATGAATTTGAGGTAATTTCAGTGGCGTAGCATTGTTCCATCACTTTCTATTTTTTATTTTTTCATTTATTTATTTATTTTAAACTAAAAAATTGATAAACTTGGTCCTTTCTTGTAGACGTTTCCAGGGAAACTCTTTCGTCCGTGTCCTGTGTTGGACGCAGAGATTGACGCTGTGCCGATCATTCCTCAGGAAGCCATACAAACTGGAGCTGGCTCCAATCAAGTTAGTCAGGTTAGTATAATAGATGGAAATTCATTTCCTATCGACAATATCTAAATTTCTACTTTTAAAAACATTGCAGAACGACGATGTTCCTCCAGCCAACAAATGCCGTTATGAATGTGGCACTTACGGAAAAGTGTTTACCGCCGCAAGGAGCCCGAGACACCACCATCTGACTCACAAGGGTGATAAACCACACCGATGCACTAACTGTGACAAAAGGTTTTTAAGGAAGTCAGATTTAACGCACCATGTGAAGCAAGTTCACAAGCGACGGGGTGCCGAACGCGAATACCAATGTAACATCTGTGGTGAAAAGTTTAGGAACATGGCCCCCTACCGCCATCACGTGGAGACCGCCCATCAGCCCCCGAAAGCCACAAACAACAAACGCAAACAGCCAAGTCGTCGCGACCAAACTGTTGAGTTTTTGTGAATAACCACCAGTTTTCTACAGTGGATGTTTGTTTACGTGTCGTAAACGCTTAAAAGTTAGAAAAACATATTTTGTGAAGCAATATCAGTAATACGCTATCAAAAGAAAATAATATTGATGTATATAATAGACCGCTAATCTATATTGATTTGTAATAAACACTTCTATTATCTTTTTTGACCCGATTTCGAATATTAAACAAGTGTGTAATGGTTGGTTGAATATTCATACATTGTAATGTGCTAATTTGTTATAGTGAGCGAAAGTTTGTTTTTATATGTTAATTCGCTCTTGGTCAAATATTGTAATATGTTAATTCGCTTTTAAGCGAATGTTATATTGTTGTATGGTAATTTGTTAGTGAGCGAAAGTTTGCTTTTATATGCTAATTCCCTCTTAAACGAATGCGTTGTAATATGCTAATTCGCTCTTAAGAGAATGTTATATTGTTATATACTGTAATATGTTAATTTGCTTTTGAGCGAAAGTTTGTTAATGTACGCTAATTTGCTTTTGGTTGAATTTGTTTTCATATAGTTTATTGTGATGAAAGTTATAGTACATATATGTATGTGTGTCTATTGATTTGTTATGACAGGTCCAAGTGCTTCCAAACTCAGCGAACTACCGAACCGCAACCCCAGCCACAACCACAGCCACAGCCACAACCCGAACCTACCGCCAATACCAGCTGGCATCCCGACCCGCCCTTCATACCTCTCCCACTTCTTCAGTCCCTTGACCCCTCGACCCATGAGCTGTACCAACGCCACTGGAACCAAATAAGAACACGCCACAGCCGTCAAAGCTGTATCCTCGACTGGTACAATTTCCGTATACACTCCAGCAACTCCGCCGAACTCCGCCAATATGCTTCCCACATCTTTGCAGACCAGACCACTGTCTTCAAGTTGAACATATCGTTCGGCTTTGCATTACGAAATAACGAGAACGGCGAGCTCCAATATCATCATCCTTCTGCCAACAACAATCAAGTGTTTGAAACCCCATTCCAAATCTCCAATGCTGACGATCTGCAATTACTACTCGAAGTCCTTCAAAACTATGACTTCCTGTAATGGGCCAGACAACAACGACCAAACTCCAAATGGGTCGTCCACACTAACAAATGTGACTTTCTTCGTGACAAAAATCCGAGGACACTCGATTGGACGCGGAAAAAATCTGCCCCACTACATTGTAGAAAACCGCGGAATCATCGCTCTCGACAAAAACAGAAACAACCACCAGCAGTACAGCGATAATTTGTGCTTCTTCCATGCTCTGGCGTTGCACAACGGATGTACTTTGTGGAATCTCGAACGGGATACCAAGCACTATTTTGAAAGGTTAGTAACATTTTTGATGTTAAATATTCACAAAGTTGTCGCCTATGCTCACTCTACCATATATATCAAAGATATGAAGCACTACTCCAAATCCTATTGTTGTCCCGCTGTGGAAAGTATTGGAGGCGAGCCAACAATCACAGGCGCCACGAGCTGAAGTGTGAAGCCAAGTCCCGCCTCAAGTTCCCTGGTGCTGCATACATCGTTCCGCCAACCATCTTTGAACAACTGGAAGATGAAGGAGTATACATCCCTGAAACACTGAAGTACTTCCCTTACCTTGCAACGTTTGACTTCGAATGTTTGTTTTCTGAAGAAAACCTCCCCAATAACTCTTCTAAACTGACTTGGGAGGCCAAGCACGTACCCTTGAGTGTCAGTGTGTGTTCGAACGTTCCTGACTACGAAGATCCTAAATGCTTTGTTACGAGTGGCGATTCCCACCAACTGTTGAAAGAAATGATGGACTATCTCCTTAAAATAAGCCAAGCCGGTTATCAGAAATTACTTGAAGCTTTTGAAGGGGTGTTTTCAGTAATTGATGAAAACATTGAAGCACAGCAGGGTCAGGATGACGAAGAAATGGCTGAAATGCTGGTTGAATTACGGGGAGAAGACGAGAATGAAAATGATGAAGTAATAGATCTGATACTTTCTGATAATGAAGATAACGAAGAAGAAATAGAACCAGAAAACGCAGAAGACAGGGCTTTCCTTAATGACGAGAGTGACGAAGAAGAGCAAGGTGTTTTTAGCGTGCATTTGACTTGGAAAGAGAAGGTGACGCCCCTGACGGAATGAGTGGAAGTGAACCAACTGGAGATAAAGAGGGAAAGAAAAAAGAGCATCCCCTGGTGAAACTGAAAGCCAAACTTGACTTTTATCTTAAAGAGCTTCCTGTCCTTGGTTTCAACAATAGGTACGACCTAAATGTAGTAAAAGAATTTCTCATACCCTATCTCGTAAAGAATGAACCTATTCAGTTCACCATTAAGAAAACAATAATAACATGTGTATAAAGACGGACTGCTTCAAGTTTCTGGATAAGGCAAGTGAATGGTTACCTGCAAACAGAAAAGTTGCGACTATAAAATGAAATTATCCAGAAATGACTTTGAAAAGGGTGAAAGGTTAAAGAAGTCAAGTATTGCGATTTATCATTTTGTAATAAAAATGGTTCACGTTCATAAGATTGTAAGGGATGCTGTAAGGGACACTGGAGAGCCAAAAAAGAAGCGCAGTTGTCAGTGCTTAAAATTCCCACCGAGTGCAGAAGAACCAGGACCAACAACGCCAGCAGTGCCGCTGCAACCCGTAGCCTTGCAGGAGACACTAGTAGTACAGGAACCGCCAGTTGTACAGGAACCAGTGGTACAAACAACAACACCGACACAACTCATAGCCTTGCAGGATACACTAGTAGTACAGGAACCGCCAGCTGTACAGGAACCAGTGGCACAAGCAACAACACCGACACAGCCCGTAGCCTTGCAGGATACATTAGTAGTACAGGAACCGCCAGTTGTACAGGAACCAGTGGTACAAACAACAACACCGACACAACCCTTAGGCCTTGCAGGATACATTAGTAGTACAGGAACCGCCAGTTGTACAGGAACCAGTGGCACAAACAACAACACCGACACAACAGCCTAAGGCAATACAGCAAAATTCGACCAATTGTCAAAAAAGCCCACAATTGGTAGGTCTGAATATTATAATTGTTACATTTCCGACAGGGGTCATTCACAATGTCTCTGGCCAGCCATATGTTCGCTCTTTAAAATTTCATTCATGTCCACTGTTTTCCTAATGTATCCTTTGTGCGGGTTTCTTTACCTTTCCCCCAGATGACGGCAATTATGTGATCATCGATTATATCATCAAATCAAAACCTAATTTATATTTCGGAACGATCGCTCACTACAGCGCAGTGCGAGTGACAAAATGCATAGCCATCCTTTGTTTACACTTTGAGTTCGGATGAGTAACACAATCACCATGCCCACTTTGAGGTGGTGGGAAAACTTTCGAAAAATTATTGTCTTTTATTTTCAATGAAGATAATTTTTTGCATATGGCTAAACTTAATATTAGTCTTTAATTGCAAGACACAAAACTTGTAAATTTCAAAACCGTTTTTAAGAAAACAAAAGAAAAAGCGCGAAAAATTCGCATATATTGACAATAACGCGTAACACATCTTCACGGTGAAAGACGGTCAAAAACATTTTTCGTAAACAAAAAAGCATGCATGGACAAACCTTTTAGACCTAACAATAACACACAACAAACCCTACAACTGACCAAAAATTCAACATTTCAAGCATGTAAAAATGTTTCATTATTGTGAACTATCCTTCCTGTAACGCTGCCACCTAGAATTCAGAGGCTAACACAGCTTTTGTCTGTAGCTGGGCTCAGCATCTCATCTGAGTGAATAAAAACACATCTGCTAATTGCTCATATATGGTAATTTATCATTTGAAAATAAGTAAAATTATAAACATTAAACGGAGAAACTACAGTTCAAGGTGAACGCTACGTTTTATTGTAACGCCATTTTGCAAAGGAAATTTTTGAGAACTCACCTATACCTTGGCTGTTATAATCCAAACAAGATGCGATCGGATTATGAAACCAAGCTGAGATGAATGCTCACAAGTTTTTCGTGTTATTTCTACATTTTCATCCTCCTAGCTTTTAAAATTGCCAAAATATTACTTCTTCTTTCAGTCGCTACGTTTTTCGAAAACGTGAAGCCATATTGGATGTAGAGCGCGGCTGCCAACCACGCTCAAAAAGGTTGAAAATTGGCAGTTTGCTTCGCAAATTCGCCATGCTTTCCTGTCAAAGAAACAGCTTAGTAGCCTCTCCTAAAAAGGAGGTTATAGGGGTAGTCTAAGACGTTTTTCAGGGGTATTTTGTTTTCGGTTGTTGAGCGGTCTGTAAATATCGCTGAATCGTTGTCTCGTGCTAGAAAATATTTTGTTTGTTATAATGGTTAAAGAAGAGGGAGAAAAGCTTTCAAGGATTGAAGAATGGAGGAGAAGAAAGAAAGAAAAGAATAGTCAGAAAAACCGAAAATATAACGAAAAAAATCGTGACATGGAAGCTGGAGAAAACACGTACTCAGCAAACTCGGCAACAACAACTGAAAGAAGCGAAGAGACTGAAACGGGCTCACAAAACCAAAGAAAATAAAAAAACTTTCGAGACAAATGTGAGTAAAAGGAGAGAGCAAACAAGAGAGAGAGAGTTGAAAAGTTTGGGGGAAAAAAAAAGCAAGTTCTGGAAACAGAAGTACAAACACCGAATGATTCAGATCAAAACACAGCAGGTTTTCACAACAGAATGGCAGCATGTAGAGCGGTAAAGAAAGTTAAAAGGTAAAAAAAGCAATGCCCAACACTCCAAAAAAGCGTGCAGAGATAATTCAGAGAATAAGTGAAATTCTTTTTTTTCATTTCAGAGAAGAATGAAAATTCTGAAGGGGGAAGAGCCAAATTGGCTTGTTTCCAAAAGGAAAGTTAGATTTGATGCTATTTCCGAAGAAGTGAAAAGAGTAGTTTACGATTATTGGGTGTCAAAAGCAAGCAGGCGGACTGGAGACGAAAAAGATTTTGTTCGTTACCGGACAGGAAAAAACCAGTACACCGAACATGCAAAGCATATACTGGAAAAACGCAGACAGAGGCTTTCTCAGAGTTCAAGGCACTTCACCCAGATTTGGAAATAAAGCAAAGGACGTTTAAATCACTAAAACCATTCTTCGTGAAAGCAGCCAAGGAACGTGATAAAAAGTCTTGTTTTTGTCGGAAACATGTAGAAATGATTGTCTTTGGAGATTGCATGAAATTCCGAAAAGCTGTCCTAAAGAATAAGGATCAAGATGTTGCTCTGTGTGTTCCTAGCACAGTGACCAGAGGAGGGTCCATGTGTTTCCCGATACGCTTTGCGAATAGCCTCGTTCCCATGATAAATTTTAATATAGGTGTTCGAATCACGTGACAGCACAGTCAAATGCAGCACTCTGTGAAGACAAGATCTCATACCAGCGAAGGAGAAGATGGCGGTTTTAAGGTCTATTGTTGGTCAAAACGCTCCAATTTTCAATTCAAACAATCTCTTGTATGTTCACTGTGTTTCTAAACACGACTTTAAAGTCATCCCGTGTGGTCTGGATTGTGTGGAACTTGTTTGCCGCGAGATTCACGTTAGTTTGCAGTTTTATGGTGACAGGTATGGTGCTTGGGTTGAAACCTTGCCAGAGGAAATTGAAAAACTTGTTGCTTTGCTTTTGTACTGTGATCTCGTAAATGTATCCTCGTTCCATCGATATTGGAGCACAAAGACCTTGTAACATGGGTTGTGGGCACAAAGAATAATGTCTAGAGACCGATTCAAGGCACTAATGGCAATGCTTCATGTTGTTGACCCAGTTGATGAAGATGAAGAAGACAAACTGAGGAAGGTAAGCAGCTTTTCGACTTTTTTCAGGGAAAGGTGCAAGGCTCTTTACCAGCCATTTCAACATGTTGCTGTCGACGAAAGAATGGTGAAGTCGAAACATCGATCACGAATTCGACAGTGCATAAAAAATAAACCAACAAAGTGGGGAATTAAGCTGTGGGTTTTAGCAGATCATTTGAATGACTACACTTTTGATTTTGATGTATATATAGGAAGACGTGCAGCACAAGAAGTAAGTACTAATGGATTAGGATATGATGTAGTCATGAAACTCGTCAGCCCTCTTATGAATCAAGGTTATCATTTATATTCTGATAATTTTTATACTCTGTAAAGCTTATAAAAGATTTGTTTCAAGTTTTGATTCCAGCCACAGGAACAGCTGCTGAAAGTCGAAGGGGTTTTCCTGAATCAATGAAAAAAGGCAAAGAATGGGCACGGAAGAAAGAAAGGGGAAGCAAGCGGTGGGAGAGGGACGGAGTTTGCCTTGCGCAACAATGGAAGGACAACCGACCAGTCATTATTCTGACTTCAATTGAAAGTGCAAAAGATTTTGTTATGGTTTCAAGAAAAGAAAAAGTATATAATAAATGGAGAAACATTAATGTTAGACAGCCCAAAGCAGTCGACCAGTACAATAATTATATGAATGCAGTTGATCGGTCTGATCAAATTATAGCAAACTGTGTACTTAGAAAGTGTGTGAGGTGGTGGAAGACATTGTTTCTTCATATGACTGACATAGCTGTCGTTAACAGTTTTATTTTGTTTCAACTTCATCGTGCTGAGCGCCCTGACGAGGAGGCATTGAAACGCCCCCAAAAGTTTGCCATAGCTGAGTATCGCGAAGAACTTGTAAAGCAGCTTGCTGGTCTGGATGAGTATGGACAGCCTCCAGTGTTCAAACCGCCCAAAAAGGAGTGTAGTATTTTTGAGACTGACCATATCCCTTACTTTTCAGACATCAAGAGGAAGTTTGCTATGCAACCACTAACAAAGAACTAAAAGTTAGGTCATATTGCAGTGCTCCGCAATGTGAAGTTTATCTGCATTGTACGCAAGATCACAAATGCTTTGCAGTTGATCAGATGAGTTCAGCTGATCCACTAGAAACTCTGAAGAACTTTCAGCTAACGTTTGTTCACCCTAAAGTCCTGGTCGAGAACAAAGACAAAAACACAACTGATCCCTACTTCAGTCAAACTTCACCCTTAAGAAGGGAGACAAAGGGTGCAAATTCATACCAGTTTGAACTCATATTCAGGTAAGTTGGCCACCATGTGACAACATTTAGGAGGAAACAAAAGCAAGGATTTATGGGGATTATAGTAAAAATAGTCGGATAAAACCTTGTTTGGGGTTTTATTCAGGAAAGAATGAGCGATTTTCCTTTTCTTTCTACAATTCAGGGTGCGAATTAAGGAACGAGTCAAGATTTCGTGAGCTTCAAATGAAAATCAAAATATTCCTTCAAAAGTAGCCTTTTATGTTTTTAAATGTGTCTGGGAATCGCAAAGTTAAACTGAAGTTCGGCTGAGTTTATTTGCATTGACCCGCATCGATGGACAAGAAGTCTGTGTGGACGATCGAATGACAATTGACAAATTCCTGCACAGAAAAAATTCGTCCAGGGTTTACCAGCTGCTTTGGGTACGGGACTAGGACTTACAGGAGTAAAACGTGAGTTTTGGCAGATGTATGTTTATCTTACAAGCAAGAAATCTTGAATACTGTATATATTATATGCATGCATGCCATTGGCGCCACGCGGCATGGCGGGAAACTATTATAAACTTAGCCTTAATAGTAATACGAAATTCCGTCTGTAATCGTTCGAGCGATTAAACAAAATTATAAAAATTGAAATTTGCGAAAATAACAATGCCACTATGAATTTGTTGTTGTTCTCTTGAATAAAATGCAATCAATCAAGATTAATGTTTCAGTGGGTTGAGTTATTTCCATTGGACGAAAAAATCCAAAAAACATTTGAGTTAAAGTAGAAAGTAAAAAGCTCAAGCCAAGAGGGCTGCGATTGGTTGAATATAGTTAAGGAAGAAATCTGTCCCTCTGTAAAGGATGTTCATTATTTTAATGATGGATGTGCTGGACAGTACAAGAACTGTTAAAACTTCCTTAATCTTTGCCTACATTAACGTGACTTTGGACCAAAATGTAAATTGTCCTTTTTTGCCACAAGTCATGGAAAGTCTCCATGCGATGGGCTCGGCGGGACTCTGAAACGCTTAGAAGCACGTGCTAGCCTACAAAGACCACTTTCAAATCAAATTTTGACACCACAGCAATTATTTGAGTTCTGCAGAGCTAAAGTTATAGACATCAATGTTTCCTTCATCCCCAGTGAGAGCATGAATGTAGTCAGACGAAATCTGGAAGAAAGGTTCAACCTCACTAACACACTTTAACGAACAAGGAGCTTCCACCAATTTGTCCCACTATCAGAAAGGGTAATGGCAGCCAAACGAGTTTCCGAGGACCAGACCTATGCAATTGACTTTGACTTAGTATCAGGAAGAAAAAGTCAAGGGGCCAGTCAACCCAAGCAAGACCCACGAGTCTCTGACTTGGTTGTGTGCACGTACGATGAAAAGCACTGGATTGGCATTGTTGATGAAGTTGACCATGAACATGATGACATCAAAGTAAAGTTCATGCACCCCAGCTACCCTGCAAGATCTTACACCTGGCCAAAGAATGAAGACACTTGCTTCGTGCCAAATATCCATGTAATCTGTGTTATTGGAGTACCAGTCACTGCAACTGGGAGACAATACACACTGACTGAAGAAGACATTGACAAAATTAAACAAAACCTTGTAGAATTCATATAGGTTGTATATTATGGCAGACTGAGAATGTGAATCAGAAATGGCTTTGCCTTAATTATAAATTATCACA
>JANRMR010160660.1:0-12377 GCA_025434825.1 Bergia sp. 'catenularis' | reverse complement strand
GGTATTAAAAGTCAAAATGAGAGGCTCTAGGTTCTTAATTCACTAGGTTCTTACACGCGGGTTTTTACTGTATATCACTCTCTCAAGGTGGCTCCAAACTGTTTTCCCACTTGCTTAGACACTGAACTTTACAAAAGGCTTTCTCATATATCATGATAGATACAAGCCATTTTTTGTAGTTTATGTTACAACAACTTTTCAGTTTATCAACCCTTGTACTCCTAATGGCAATGTTTGTTTCCATGGCAACTTGACAGGGTCTCAAATGCACTTGATTTTGAACATTCAACTGCATTTTACACAAAAATTAGTCAGTGAACTCCCTTTTTATTGCATCAAAATTGTTTGCACATCAAGGAGCAAATTTATGAAAATTTGAAAAAAGTTCTGTCAGCAGGATTTGGTGCCACCTCAACATTTCATAAAAATTAAGTGGCACAAAACCTGTTGACAGAATTTTTTTAAATTTCCTCAAATGTGCTCCTTTATGTGCAAACAATTTTGATGCAATAAAAAAGGGACTTCACCAACTAATTTTTGTGTAAAATACAGCTAAATGTTAAAAATAGTAAATAAATGTCAAGTTGCCATGGAAACAAAAATTCCAGTAGGAGTACAAGGATTGATAAGCTGAAAGGTTATTTTAACACCACCTATTAACAAGTAGCAATAATTTTTCACTACAAATAAGTAAGCCTTTCATAAAGTTCAGTGGCAATGAAAAGTGAAAAACTGTTTTGAGCCACCTTAAGAGAGCATAGTTACCAGGAGGCATAAAGATTTAATCAGCAAGAAATATTTTGTGAGGGACTTTAACTTTGATCAAAAGTGGAAGACACCAAGTCTACTAAGTAATTTTATAAAAAATAATAGTACATGTACAGCACTGTAATGTTGTATTTATTGGTTTAAAATCAGATTGTAATAATAAACTACAATTAGGGCTAATGAAGAACTGTGTAATAATGTCAAAATTAATTGAAAACATGAAAGTTTTCATGGCTGGCTTTAAACAGTGTTGGCAGTGGAAGGCATTCTAACACTTTTATTCAGATGTTTTGATTTGCCAACTGTTTTGTATTTAAAGGAGTTTTCATTCTGGGCCGTCATTTTATCCAGTAAGCACAGTTGAGGCGTAAATAATTTTCCTATTCTGGTTATAAATTTGATGAGCATTTATTACAAAGGTATCTATAGCTTTTTAAAATTATAATTTTTAGAACTCAACTTTGTCACTAATCAGCTGAAAGAAAATCAAAATGTCTCATTTTGTGTAACTATTTAATTGTCACATTACATCACATAAATTATACATGTATGAGGGAGTGACAGCTACTTCCCACAGAAAGGTGTTTATAATAAAGGACACTACCGATATACAATACCTATAATTTGTCTATAATTAAATTATTGGAGAGGGCCATTCTTTGGTAAGGAGACATCCATTTTTCTATCATTTTCACAAGCGTATAAAGCCTACATGTACATTGTAATTTGGGGGTGGGGGGAGGGGGTTAAGGGGTATGTATGCTTTTCAAAAGAACAAAAATTTTAAATACTATTTTAGCAGTATGGACTTTGAACTGATGTTTCAATGAGAAACACAGTGCACTTACTCCTTAAAACACTTAGTACCATATTTCTCGGACTATAAGTCGATTTTCTGAGACCCAAAAAGAAGTTCAAAAAATGACCTCGACTTATACTAAGGTCACAAAATCTTGCTCTTGAAAATTGTGACCTAATTGTCGGGATTGTCATGTAGAAATATTCATTTTACTAAAGTTGCTTTATTATAATCAATGGATCATGTATTTAGGCTTCAATTTTTGGCAGTTTTCTATTTAAAAAAAGTATGGAATACTGCAGACAGACACACAAAAAATTCATTTCAATGTTTAAGTGCCTGTTGGAAACCACATGCACAAGATTTCCATGCAGCTGTAAACATGTAAATTTCATCCTTCTGGAAAATGAGACATTGTCAGCACATGTCTGCTTCATGTTGAGTGTGAAAATTGTTGTTTATATTGAAAGTGCATACACACTTGTTCGTGAAACAAAAATAAATATCTACATTCTACACATCACAAATCGTGTTTTCATGTGTTTTGAATGTGGCTCAAATGATAACTTAAATTATTTTTAATAAGTATGTGCCCTGAAACTTACAACATTTAAGTGGGTTTCTGTGGGATCATTCCACTTGACTGGCTGTGGCTGAGAGCATGAAACAAGTGTTGTGTCACTGTTTTGTTAAAAAATTTTGCTCAGTTTTCACTGTTTCATATTTGTTTTTACACACGTGCACAACTTCGTGCTTTATATTAACTTCTAGTTGTGAAGTACCGGTACTTTTAATTAGCATTTCTGAATTTTTAGTCACCTCAAGTATGGTAGCAAATTTAACTATTGATAGGAAATTATATTTTAAAAAAACAAGGAGCCAACAGTCAAAAAGAGAAATCAACATCTTTTTGAGTTTGCATTAACAACTAATTCATAGTTTAAATAATATGGTATTCAAAATAGAATTTGAGTGAAATGTATCAGGTGAAAAACAATTAGAAATTTCCTTCAAAGACTAAGTGCCAGAAAAACATAATTATATTTTTGGCGTGGTGCTAAAAATGGGGGAAAACACAAAATTATTTGGTTCAGTGGCACTTAAATTGGAGGGGCACTTAAATTAGAGTAAAACCGCTACTGTCACACAATTTACGGTATTGT
Organism: Bergia sp. 'catenularis'; assembly: GCA_025434825.1. Lineage (NCBI taxonomy): Eukaryota > Metazoa > Cnidaria > Anthozoa > Zoantharia > Parazoanthidae > Bergia > Bergia sp. 'catenularis'. The sequence continues at coordinate 9,647 of JANRMR010160660.1, read as the reverse complement.
AAATGGATGATCATCAACAAATGGAAGAGGCATTTTTTTAAAAATTTGAGCTCAATTTGTGAATAAAATACTTAGAAAATGAGGGGTCGACTTATATTCAGGATACAGTAAAAAGTCCAGTATTTCAAGGTCAAAAATAGGGGTCGACTTATAATGGAGTTGACTTATAGCCTGAGAATTACAGTACTAAGCATCCTTGAAAGGTTTTGCATTTGTCAATGCAGAGTTAAAGTGAGAAAATTATGTGAATCCTGGTCAAGAGGTACAGTCTGCATGCAACCCAGCAGCAAAATCATCATTTTTCACTCTTTAAATTAAATTTGTTGGTTTTGGGGAAGGGGAGGTAAAAAGTCTTTTTATTTTGTATGCTTGTGAAAATGTTCAAAAATGGATGACCCCTATGACTAGACATTAAACATTTATTTTAATACATAATAATACTAGCAGTATATCCCACAGTTTCCAAGTAATGTACAAACTTTATACCAAGGAAATGTTTCCTTATACATACCTGGTAGGTGGCTGCATCAAGGTTTGAGAGAGCAACATACAGAAGATTGTTCTGTATTGTGTACAGTCCCGAGGGTATCGCTATCTTTAGGGTTTCGACTGGCTTGCCTAGGATTTCCTCTCTAATGACTGCCAAGAAATTACCAAAACTATATCTAAGGTTATGTAATATGATGGCAACGCAGGCAATGACCTTCAAAACCTCTGCTACGACAACAGCTGTTGATGCGAGGTATATTGGCCCTTTATCACGAAGTGCAACTGTTCTCGAGTACCGCATGGTAAGCACCAGTGATGACGTCTGAAGCACCAGGATCCCGAGGCAAACGTATTTGAGAGGGATGGCGACAGCACTGCCGACTGTTAGGCAAAATAAACAAACGTGGTTCTTACTTTATTTACGTATTAGAACCAGTGGCATAAACAACTTAACTTACATACAATTTACAAAAGTCATCTCCAATTGAGGAAACTAGACAACAGTAATATTCTTCGTTGAATTTTAGACTGTAGTCTGTATGTAGAACTCAATTTAATAGCCAGCAATTGAAGCAGTCCTATGCATGACTAATTGATCTCCTTCGCCCGAAGTTTTAAACGTGTTCATCGACAACCAACAGTATGAACTGACGGACAAAAAGGGCTTTCGTTCAATCAGTTAGTCTGATAAATCCATTCGTGTTCACTTACTTCTCAAAACCGGCTCTCTTTGTGGTGCTGGTGTTGGAGATTTATCCGCCATCTTGGATTTTTGCTTTGTGAAAGTAGCCGCTGACCAAACCTAGTTGCTACAACGACTGACGAAAACCGGTGCCACGTTGCAGCTGGCTGGACAGCGGGACAGGTCGATTGACTGTCATGAATACTCTAAATTTATGCGACTCATTTTGCTTTTGTATATAGAATAAAATTCCTAGATTTTGTATTTGAATCATCCTAGATAAACAATGGCAGATAGCAAAAGAACTAATGGACGACCGTTTTATAGAAAAATATATTTTTTTTTTGCGTATAAGCCAGATTTATCAGCAATTAACAGTCACAGTGGGAGGCTGACTGACGATTCGAGCGTTAGACCTTCTTCAGATTTCTTCTGACGAATGCCCAGCCACAGAAAAACAAATAGACTCGTAAGAAGTTTTTTACTGGGGAGGTGAGGAATGAAAAGTCTTATGACATTACGCAGCTGCACAATTATAACGAAAGTGTAGTTAAACTCATCCTCCACCCACTTTCTTTTTCAGTTTTGCATTCAGAGCTGCACGCATTCAAATAATAATTAAGGTCAGGGCCGTAGCCAGCTATGTGCAAATGAGGCAAATTCCTCCCCTAAAATTTGTGATCTTCATCGATTTTAGAGATTTTTTTAAACATTTGAAGGAACTGTTGAAGAAGAACCGGTGTCAGTTTTTGCCTCCCCTAAATTTTAGTTCTGGCTACGGCTTTGGAAGTCATCCCTGAAAAGGTTAATTCGGTCAAAGGGAACTGCACCAGTACAGGACTTAAATAAATCTATTGAACGATTCGTCGGAACACATCAAAATCTTTAAATGTGCACACATCAGTCGGTGTGTGCACGTCTTTCTTCGTCCTCTTATACGTACAGTTTATTCCACATCCATCTGCTTTTAAGACTGAAGACAAATTAACTGAAAAAGTGAGTTAAAAAGTATTTTTAAGTAGCCTTCACTCAACAAACTTCGTTGGTAGTCGTGTCAGTGCATTTGATCATAAAGCGAAAGAGAGTAAAAACAGCCGCTGAGTTTAGTACTCCTAGTTTACCGGCTCACCAAGACAGTGCATGTGTTTATTGCACCCTGTAAATCCTTCCTTGCATTTACTGATTTAGTCGAATTTAACTCTTTTCACGTTTTGATGAACAACGAAGATATTCACGTAGCCAGGTAAACGAACACGTAAACGAACGCCGACTAGTGCGTGCATGTCAAAATCATTCCTAACATCGATCGGCTGGATCTTTTATCTCTCTCGGCCAAAACGTTACAACTATTTAAGGGTTTTTTCTTTTTTAACCTTGCTATAAAGTGAACAATTGTACTCACTGAACGGGTTCGGAACTATCAACACGGGATCTCGTTTAGGATACGGCTTGGCTATATTAACCATCAGTGGCTCCTGTACTTCTTGTGAACATGTCAAAGGAACTTCTTCCGATGCGGCCTTAATTTCTCGCATGTTCAGTCGCATGAAACCTATCAGTAATTGAACACCTCAAAGTACCGGAGTAAACCTTTACTACAGTAATACTGTGGGGCGACTTCAATGCGACTTGATCAGTGTTGATATAATCGTATTCTACGGACAATGGAGTAGCCGAGAACTTTGTCGTTGCCATAGATTTTTATCCATGCAAGAAATCATTGTAAAAGTAGTTATTCTAAGGCAACTATTTCAATAAAAAGTATCGTAAATATTCTTTATTACAATACAATTTTAAATGACAAAATTTTTATTAGACGTGTACAAAAAAGAAATGGAGAAATCAAAAGAGTATGGAAGCTAAACGGATCGATATAGTTTCAAGTCCAGTTTGATCAAGAAAGTAGTTAACTCGTACGAGTGTGCTTTAGGGCTCGGATCTTAGCAACATGACCTTAAAGTGAGGCACTGAAAATGTTGTTTACGAAATTCAGCATAGTGTTTTGCTGTCTGTTTTAAATTTTAGTTCGTGGAGACCGCCACCTTGATAACTGCATTCAGTGACGTCACAGGCATGAACTCGCTTGTTAGGCATACATGGATTGTTTTACAGAACTCCGTATGTGTAGCATTCGATAATTTCAAGATCTTCAAACAGTATCGATAGCTCTGAATGTCGGGAATGTCAATAACCTCGTTCTTAGGATCAGAAATGCGACAAAAGACTGTGACGCCAATGAGTGCAGTTTTCAAAATGGCGGTCTTCACGATCTAAAATGGCCGACATGTGGCAACTTCTGAGAGTTTGTAAAACTAGACACAGCGGAAAACTAAGTCGAGTTTCGTAAACAGCAGCTTTAAATCCTCGTCTTAAGGTATCACTTTGCTGAGAGCCGAGGATCCTTTCACCTATAATTGACTATCTATTCATTGCGAGGTCTAATAATTTTAAGTTATTGTTGTCAGTTCCAGTAAGAATACTGTACCTATAGGTCCATGGCACGATTGTCTTAAGGCTAGTCACGTGGTGATCTGCCAGTTGCCATGGTTACCAGAGCTGATAAAAGGACGTCATATTACAAAATTTCACTGGTTTTCGATAATTTTGATTTTTGGTTTTTATATTGGTTTGTTCGCATACTTCTACCTCTAAAAGCCGAATATGGTGCTAATAAGTAACAGCTACTAGAAAACATTTGGGAAATTTTAAAAACTACTCCACAAAATCGCAAAAAAGTCGAGAGGGTTGGGGGTGGTCAACGAACCACCAAGTCAAACCATTAGTTCATGTCCACGTGATTTAAACTGTACCGATTTTAATGTAATTTCGTCACTGATGCGGCCGTAATAATTTCATTTTAAAATGGTGCAGCGTGCACGGCGAACCGTAAATACCCTGACGCGACTTTTTGATAGCGTCGAGGTAACATAACGGGAGACGACACTACATTCTTGGCATATCTCATTCGGACAATCTCAGACAAAAAACTTGGACACGGGTTTCCTTTTCCCCCAATCCCCCAACCCAGTGTTGTTTTGCTGGCTCGAAAAAATACGGACGGAAAAGCTGGCAACATCGTATCAACACTGAAAGAGGGTGTGCGGGGGAGGAGTTTTTGCTAAGGATGTTCAAAGACTTTTGGTTGGGATTGCAGGTGTCCGAGGATGAATCTCCGACTACTACTCGTGGTTACACCATTCACTCAACACTCGCCTAACGGACCCAGTTTTAACACCGGCAACACCATATCATAGCACTGTCGTTCAAGCCGAGCTTACATTTGGAACAGGAAACAAAATAGAAACATGTTTACTAAATGGACTTGAAATTGGCTGGTGTATGCTGTTTTACGCAACATTTTAGCTGTGTTCTCAACAGAGACTATTTATGAGAATGAAATGAATGTTGTCTTTTTTTGTTAACTAAGGTCGCCTCGCTTTGAAAGGCCAGAATATTTTTCTTTATGGCAAAAGACTTTGACGCAACACAACATGAGTTCATATTAACTAAAGCAAAAACCCGATTCCATTCAAATGAAACTGTCGAAACTGGGATCAGTTGGTGGGAAATTAACACAACCGTTATCTGCTGTTAACAATCAGTGGGTATTGGACTAAAGAATTGTGTATGTTCTGCTGTCTTTGTGGAAAATCCAGGCAGGTACACTAAACTACAATAACAGTGCTTTTTTAAAAAAAGTTACATATGCATTTTATTTTTAAAAAACCTGAACAATTTACTTTCTCCTTAACCCTAAAGATCACAACCGACACAGCATCTTCCACACAACATAGAAAAAGCAATGCTTATTACCAAGTAACTGGACACTGTGAATATGTCGTACCACATCTTTGTACCAACTACTAGTCATTTCATTTGTATATTTACTAAATTCATTGTACAAGAATAAAACGTTTTAACTGTCAATTTAGGGCGTTTTGGGGTCAGATCCTGGATCGGGTGCTGGAAAGTGACCACCTATAACTCCAAAAGTATCGTTTGAACCAATATCGATAATACTTGGAGTCATTTGCGATGACAATGATGTTAATGTTATAAATCCGCCATCTTCGATTCATTGGTAACCATCTTGGAATTTTGTTGATGACGTTTGACTGAAATTTAATTATTTCAAAGTTTTATAATAACCTTTTTTTGAAACCCAAACACCAATATTAAAGTAAAAACCACGAGGAAATGGCATTAAAAACGAAAAAAGGTAAGCTTGCTACATATGGTTACTATAGAGATATTTTGGTTGATGAACATAAGTTTGAAATCTTGGCATTATGTCCGTCTTTAATGGTTCACCAACTACCTACGTTTGGAAAGAGGGCAGACACCTCACCTCCTCTTCCACGGAGCGGACAGGTTTAACGAAAGTCTCCGTACTAAGCACTATGCAAAGCACAAATACTTTTTGAATGAAAGAATTAACTATGTTTATGGCTGTACCACCCTGACAATTAGGATAATCAAACAAAAACAAAAGCAATAACCTATACGTTCGCATCCGGAAGACGAAATCAACTAACTGTGGCTGTTTTTAAAAACAGTACGAAACAATAAAAGCTTTGAACATCAACGTCTGTATTTATCTATTTACTTTATGTTACTATACCCAGTACTCTATCTTTATTAGCACATAAAAATTATATTAATATGTCAAATTAGCGAATAGTTTGAAAGCTGTCACTTGGTCGGCAAGCGAGCAACTTTTAGATTGTCAGCCAGCTTGTCCTGTAAACGAAAAAAAGAAACTCTAAGTCGAGCTTTCAAACCACCAACATAATAATCAGAAACAAGATAAGCTTATATTGCTAGTATGGAATCTTAGAAGAACAACTATTGTAAGCACATTTATACCTTCACGTTCGACGTCATCTTCAGAGCTACTACCACCACCATTATCGTCACCAATAGCAACATCTTTACCAACACAACTGTCCCACCACTATCATCATCATAATCATTATCACTACTACTATATTTATCAACACAAAATCCCCACCACAGTCATCATCACCAATATCACTACTACCATCTTTATTAACACCAACACCATCGCCAAAAACAATACGATCACAGCAGTGTTGACATCTTCATCATAACTGCATAATTATGGTAATCATCACTAGCGAAAAAGTACCAAAAACTCATCTTTAAATTCCTACATAACCACATCATCTCCATTATCGGTGGCATCATCACAACTGATTATATCACCATCATGTGCAATATTTTTACAATTGTACCATATCCACTGTTATTGCCAAAAGCAACAAAGTACTGGTCTAGAAACTTTAAATATATAGCTCCCTTCAGGAAACACACATCCCTCCTGAGGACCCTCTTACTCATGCTGTGATTAAATGGTTAACTGACAGGAAAAATGATGGAGTACACACTTACCATTGCACTCAGCAGGTTTACATGATAATGAATTCCTCCATTTCGTTTAACTTTTTCAAGATGGTGCCTTTCCGGGTCGCCAGCTACTAGAACTTCTGTTTCACCCTCCGCCTATGAGTTAAACAAGAGTAACAATTGAGAGGAATTTTTGTTTCAAACTCTGCCCAGGAATCGATCGACCGGGGATAGGAGAGGTTGTTTATTTAATCCCTTTTACCCCAACTCTGGAGTATTCAGAACTTGAAGATGCACAGAAAACCAGCTGCGTTTTGGATGAAAGTTTGTTAAACGTACAAGGTGCTGGATCAGATGAGGCAATAGAGTGGATGAGGGATATGAAGGTTTGTTCCACTGTTTGTCTGTAAAACGATTTGTATTGAAAAATAGTAAAACAAATGGGTCCTGTGTCTGCGCTGGGTCTCCATCAAAGACCACAATATGAAACCAACACACGCTTGTATTCTAAAAGAACATGTTTCTGAGGAAGTATTGCAGAGAGGAAAAGTTTGGACGTGAGAGCATGGTCTTCATTGAGCAGTAATTAAACAATCATCATCAGCATCATTACTGTCATCATCCGGCAACGAGTTTTATTTGTCACTCTTTTCTGTCTCGCAGTGTCACCAAATGCACATAAACCACAGTAGCTGAAATAACCATGAAATTACACATTCTCCACGGTTTCTTCACAGCAAAATCGTGGATAGTACCTTGTGTCGTCCTACATTAACACTCTTATTGTTGCTGCCATAAAACAACTCTTTTCAATACCTAATAAGCCAAATGGTTTAATACCAAATCCTCTTTGCCTGGTAAAATAGCATAAAATCTTTTCGGTTTAAGACTTTAAATTCTTTGAAAGCTACTTCACATTATTTTGATAAATTCCAAGATAGGCTTTCTTTGTCTTATAATTCAACAGTGAACTTCATACCGGTGGCAAGTTTCTACAGTGGTCCATAAGAGTCTGCATACGGTCTGGAAAGCCTGGAGAGAACGCATCTGGATTTATAGCAGCAAAACACTGACCCTGTAAGGACAAAAGCAATAAGCTTATTCAAGGAGTATCTTTTCTTGTTGAATTATTCTTACATGTATAGCTGCGATACTTAAACTATTTGTACTAACCAGGTTGGCCACTCGTTCATCCCCTTTCCAGTGGCGAATGAACGGTCCAAAAGATGAGCCTCCAAGTATACCGCAAAAGACCTCCACCATCATAGCCAGGCCGTATCCCTTGTATCCACCTGTGTGATTGGGCAACGTAATTATAAGCCAGACTATAACACATCGTATTACTTAACTTACAGATGAGTCGTCTTCCTTTTAAAGGAAGAAACTGACTGTTTTACGATCTATAGTCCATACAAGTAGCTTTCCTTTCAGTACTTACAGGTGAGTTATGTTCTTTCTTAAACAAGAAGCTGCCCACTTTACAATGACAGTCCAAACAAGTATCTGTATTTTGAATATTCACAAGTGAGTTATGCTCCTCCTAAGGAAGAAACTGACCACTCTACAATGTACAATCCACGCAGGGAATCTTTGTTTTCGGTACTTACTAGTCTCTTCCGTTCCTCCTAAAGGAAGCTGACCACCACCTTCTAACACAGCACTGGGGTTGTTGGTAGGCTGTCGTTAGGAGACATTAACATTGATATGAGTCTCGTCATAAACTCAAATTCATCTTCAAATAAAACATGATTGGCCTGACGTGGAGGCAACCACTAGAACTAATTTACAATTTATAACAGTTATACAGTCACGTAAATTGGGGAAACATGGATCAATTTGTAAGGGAAAAACTTTAGATATAAAAATATGTTGGTCTGTAATGAAAGTAAATATAACTTAAATTACATTTATGAGGTTCTGCCAGTAATGCTTGTTTTACGACCAGTCTAACTGAATTCTAGCTATAAATTTGTTTAAAAAAATTGAAACGGAGTGCGGCAAAGCCAAATGATAACTATTCAGTCGTGGACATTTATACTTATTTAAAATACGATTTTGGATTCACTTTCCAGAGGTGTTTGTTCTGAAAGCCTTACTTCGACTATAGTTTTAATTGATTTTTAAAACAATACCGGGTAATCATCAGTAAACGATGCATGCACTGCTCACCAGGCCCCTGGAGTCCACTGCCCATCCTAATGGTATTTCCATTTCCTTCCTTCGGTTCATTTCTATCTGCATGGGAAGGCAATACAAGAGTGTGTTATGCAAAATCAGATGTCCTAATTTCATAAAAATTCTGTTTTGTTATAATTACAATGGTTTCATCGAATTGTTGGCATTTATGTAACTACATACAGTGGAGCCCCTCCTTACGGTCACGTCTTTAATGCAGTCACCTCGTTATTACGGCCACTTTTTTTGTCCGGCTAAACGCCCATACATTTTTCTTATAAGAAAACTCCGTTAATGCGGCCACTTCGTTACTACGGCCAATGGCTACACAGTGAAATCCCAACCTGTATATAGTAATTCTTTATAGTTTTACCCAGTTAAAATGGCCACTTCAAACGAAATATTTCCCCACATTATAATATACAGTAACTGATAAAAGAAAACGTTTTTAAAAAAACAATATTAAACAATACTCTTTTTATTTGAAACCGTCTGCATCATGTTATGTCATTGACCTGTATTGTTTACTGTAATCAAACAGCAAGTACGAAATAGCGGTCCAGTCATGAAATTTGACCCTACACCACATTAATACGGCCAATTTTTAGTGGCTCGTTGGTGACCGTATTAACAGGGTTCCACTGTGCATGTACCTGCACATATAAGAAATTGAAATGCAGTAAAGCCAAAGGATAACTTACATATACCAAACCTGAAGATGCTCAAGTAGAGCGAAAACGTTTGCTTTGCTTCTATAATAATTTTCGTATGACCTTAAATTGTTATAGTGAATAAACCCCCTCTATACACTTTTTATATCGAGTTATACAGGCCTGAGGCTGAAAAAGTGTCCGAAAAGTGACCATTTGCCCGAGGCAGAGCCGAGGGCGAATGTAAAACTTTGAGGACACTTTTTCAGACGAGGGCCTGTATA
>JANRMR010160549.1:0-12378 GCA_025434825.1 Bergia sp. 'catenularis' | reverse complement strand
CGGGTGTGTTCTTAGCATGTTCTTAAATTTTGGCCGATTTTCAGCCTGACGTTCTTATAAAAAAGGTTCTTATAAAAGAAAAAAGAGTGTAATCAATTAGACATCGTGTCGCACGCACAATTACAAACAAGAAACGGCGGGAATTTTCCCGCGCTTTTGGCGCTCGCGCAGCTGAAAAACCGGAAGTAAGCTTGCACTTTTTACAACCTACATGGCAACCAGGTTGCATAGCAACGAGATACGTTAATGGGCCCTTAAGTTCCCGCGAAAATTGAGTATGAATAAGGTAACTCGAATATTATGGTGCCAAGTTTTTAGATCATGTTACGTGGGTCTCCACCTCGTTCTCGTGCTTTGGTTCCATGCCCAGTATCAGTACCGGTAAGGGGTCTTTGAAATTTGAAGAAAAACGTCCACATATAAGAGGTATCACTTTGTGTCTTTTCATTCAGAACTGTTTTCAAAACAAAGCTCTATCAATAACGGACGCGTTTGCAAGAACAGACGGAATCACGACCTGAAATATTTAGTTGAGGAGGAAGTTGTTAATAGGAGTTATCTGCCTGTAGTGTTTTTAATCTAATCCTCTTACCAACTCAAAGAATTATGATTTATTAACGCTATTTTCGCTATTGCTACGATAGTCGTAAACGTGGATTGTCAACTTTGAATATTTTTTGCTCTACAAGAAAGAATGAGCGGACATTGATCTTAATTGAACCCGAAATTACAGCTGCAATAGCTTTTGTTGATAACCATAAAAGACAATTTAGCTTGATTAAATAAATTTAGAAGAGTATAACATTTAGAGTTGTATGCATAACTATCTCAAAATTTAATTGCTGTGGTGGGAATTGATGGCAGTTACACAGTATTGCTAATCATAATTACTGTGAAAAATAAAACAGGTTTATTAATTAGTATTAGCCTGTTCTTTTAAAACGAGTTCTTTGTAAATATGTGGCAAAACAACATTTAAACAAAAACATTTTCAATTAAAGCTGGATTTAGTTGAGTTTTTTTACATTCCGTATTTTGTGTTTTTCTTAACTGAGCCATTTATAATTATTTTCCGTTATGAACGAGAAAAAGAACTGATGATAAAAGTCTGTTTATGAAAGAAGTCTCTGTCGTGCGTGTTTTATGTATTTGTGTCTGTCTGTATATATGTGTGTTTGTTTGTGTGCATGGCTGTGTATAAGTGAATAGGTGTGTTTGTACTACTGATTACTACATTTACTACATTTGCCGTGCCAAGAATATGTTTGTTGTTGTGTGTTAAACTTAAAGAAAATTAAATTGTGGGGATACACTTCGCAATATGTCACGAAGCTAGTATCGAGGGCTACAAATACTTCGTATATACACGGCATCGAAGAGAACAAACAAACAAAAACTTGAAAAGCTTCATAAGAAGTAGCATTTGAAAAAAGCAAAAAAGGGAATCACTTACATTCATAATCCTTTTTCCTCGCAAATGTCCCTGAAGCGACACAAACGACTGGGTTTGTTGCAACCCACTTTGTGTTAGAATCAACAAACATATAAGAACCACGACTCCATTTGACAGTTTCATTTTTCTTGTGTGTATCGTTGGTGGCAATCTCTTGAGTCGTTTATATACCTCTTGGACGTGTTTCCATCCAACACAATGAGCTTTCAATATAAAGCCCACGAAGTTTGAGAGCCATTGAGTATCATCTATTGATTTCACCACCTGCTGTTTTATGATGCCGTATTATGAAGCGTTAAATCACATTGTTAAAGACAGGATATCAGGAAATAAGCTAACGTTTTTCTTTACAAAAACTTTTCGACCAAATGCGATTCTGTTAATAAACGTATTTTTTAAACAGCATCGTAAAAATCAATGTTGCAAATCCAGTTAGAATGAACATGGTAGAACTGATGCAAAAAAGTAGTTTTGTATCTGCTTGGGTTTTTTTTATTGTTTGTTAAATTCATTTTCCTTCTCTATGTTTCTTTTTTTTTATTAATTTCTAGACGTTTACGTCGATATTGTTTTCTGATGGTTAAGAGCAAGCTGGTTTGGCTTTTGTTTTATTGGGATTTTTGGTTTTTGAGTTCACTTTTATTAACATGACGAAGCGTTTTGATGAAATTTTTACTCATTTAATTGGCTGTACAAAACTGCGGAGGTTTTTTCATGAAAACCCTGTTTTGTTTTTGAATAAGAGATCCAAACTGTCTAATTGTGAAAAAAATCCGGACAGGAAGGAAGAAGAAAAGCGGTTGCCCGATTAGTTTCAGTTCAGGAAGTAATATATAACGCAACAGCAGACTGGGATACAATGTTAATACCATACGAAATATTGGCTTAGTTTTGATTTGTCCTGAAACTGTAGACGTAGTTGTTGCTTTTTACAGTTTTCACTACAAACTGTAATCTGATGAGATGTAAAACGGAGAAACAGTTTTCTTAAATTTGTCTGCACTAAATTTAACATTTGAGAATTTGCTGTTTCATAAGACGTAAAGCATATTTGAAACTGAGAGAAAAGAATGAGTGTTTCCACCGTTTCGGGCGGATATTCCATTGTTCTTGAACAAGAATCGGAATTACTAATACCTGTTTTGGCATCTTTTGCATGGAAGATAACTTAACCCGAAATAATAATAATAATAATGAATAATAATAATAGTAAAATCGGCTCCGTGTCAATCGTGTTTCTCATTTTAACCGTTCAGAATAGCGTATTGAGTAGAATTACACGAAGAAAGTTTAACTGATGTCTTTTTATTTTCTTCAAAAACATAGTAATGACAAAGTATTAAAATGTCAAATATCTTGAACGGACAGAAATAGTCTTCTTGAACCCCATTTTTAATTTTTTTTAAAAGAGACTTAATGGCATGACTACAAATTTGATGTGTAAAAGAAAGCTTTGATGATTTCAAACTGCTAACAAAGGTATCTGAGTTTACATTCAATTGAACGTCATCAGTCAAAGATTGAGGTAAGTAATAAGGGTCCTGGGAAACTCAAATACAAATGACTGGAATCCGCCGCAGGTCATATTTCCGGCGCGCCAGCTGCCAATGCTTACAGCATTAATGTAGTGTCTTGTCAGAGCGCACTGTTCTGTTACCTAGACTCCTACTGATTGCCTTTTATGGCAACAACTTATTGTGTCCAAGCTTTAATACTAATATGGTCAAAACTGAAAAAACACAATAAAAAATGCCTGAGAAAACGATATGGATTCCGCAAGACGTGTCCAGTTTACAAGTTTGCGCCTTTTTTCTCAAATATAACTACACGGCTTGTGAATGCCGCGTTGAGGAAGATTTTTTTAATCGTTCACAGTTCCAACTCGTTTCGTCACTCGATATTTATATATTATACCTCTCTAAATTGATTAAAACTTAAAGGAAAAAAAATGTGAATTCACCAGTGAAGATTTTATGCTTTTGAATGTTTTTATAATTTGGTTGCTGCGTTGTTCCCGATGGGGACTTAAAAGAGTCTGAATTGGAGGTCATAATTAATAAGTCACCTCACGGCAACCATGAAAACAGTAAGCATTTTTAAATTTTAGAATAAATGAATGTAATATACTGATGAATTTACAACGTAAAAATAAGTTAAACTAAGCTGAAGTTTAAGCGTTTATCGAAAGAGGACTGTACAGGCACTTTTAGTAGTGTTTGTTTTTGGTGGTTGATTGTGAGGCTGTCTGCTTGAGTATTGCAGCATAAAATGTTCTTTAAGTGTTCTATTTTCTTTTATTTTGGAAGTGTATGTGTTATGGATCTATTGCACTGTTCCAAAGGCCATTCTGTGTTCCATGTCTAGCCAAATACATTGCTCAATGACTGGAAGCTCGCATGTACCACAATACTTAACTATGTACAATAACTAGAACCGTGTGCTACCAAACCGTCAACCCTATTGTTTTATCCCAAAATTACAGTAAGGGTCTTTCTGTTTTGAAAATGCATGACAACATAAGCGTTTCTTACTTCGCCCCTTACCATGTTCTTAAATTCTGACCATTTTCCTCAACGTTCGTATACATATAAAGATTTTCCAGAAAGTGTAATGCATAAGAATCTGTTTCTCAACGTGTCGATTTTGTTTTCAGTGCTTTGCAGAACAACAGCATGAACCCCGGTTGTTTAGACCAAACTCTCGAAATATTTCTGCGCTATCCATTAACCCGGCTTAACGCTTTGCCACAAGTGAAAACAGACGTAGCACATTTTTGATGGAGTATATCAGGGGAAGGTAAAACGATACTCAAATACTATGATTTCTTGGAGTTTTTACTGCTACTTGAAATATTTAGTTGGAGCACTCACTTTTACTCAAGCGTAAAGACCAAGCAATTGAGAAACTAATCCGAAAAGATTGAGGAACGTTAAAAAACGCGAGAAAAAAAAATTGTTGATTGATGACAAGGAAACAAAACCGCTAACAGTTTTTCTTTTAAAAACAGCCAGGTTCTTCTTATTCATACTCTAAAACGTTTGCAAACGTATTTCATCTAGTGATTACTTATTAAGATCAAAATTTAGAGCTTAAAACATGCATGAACTAAAATAATGTATGAGAAGATAATCTTAAGTTTTCGTTTTACCATTTCGACAAATTGAACTTCAACCTGGCAGATGCAGATTAGTTTACAGAATTTCAGATTATTTGCCGTGTCTAAATTCGGTTCTGTTCAATATTCTCACAAAACAAACTAATATAAGTTGATTAAAAAGTCCACAATTTAGAATTACAATAAGTTAATTTAATGAAAGAAGTTACAAATTTACCAGCTGCACAACCGTTTGTCTTCTTGTTTTGATAAAACAAAACTCGAGAAACGGACTTCCTTATTCACAGAAGACACAAGATATTACTTCTGCAATGGTTTATTAAACGAATAAAGTGCCACGCTAGTGTTATTAATATTTTACTTATCGAGAATGTATGTAAACTATTTTAATATGTTTCGACGGAATAGGATGGAGTAATTCTAATTCCTCTCTAGGTAATTTAAACAATGGCTCACTTGTTATTGCATTTGGGATTCAGTTGCTGCGTGGAGATACAACATTAAAAATGGTATCAGATTGAGTTTATCCCGAGGGCCGTTTACATTGTTCACTTTTGGCATTCCTTCTGTGTATAAGCGCAATTTTTAGTTCCTTCGGAATATTAAGTGAATGTTATGTTTTATCAGCATTCGCGAAAAACTTTGATTACTTTACTCTGATTTTCATAAAAGCTAACAAATAAACCGCCCAAAAAGTCAAATTTTGGGCGTAGTCACTGATCGACGAACAAGATTACATGTTCGGTTTGCTTGAGAGAAAGGCAAGGGCAGTGCACGGCTAAGAGTGCTTAGAAAACTCGAACAAAAGTGAAGAGTACTTCGCTATCTATCTTCCGTCCATAAAATTTCTTACTGTATTTAAATTAGTAAACCTTCGGCACTAGGTTCTTCTTATTATAAGTTTGTAAATGAAATATGAATGTTTATAGACGCAATCAATTAACCAACACAAGTAAACCTTTATTCTTAAATGAAATTTTGACTAGAAAAGTAAAGTAGCTAATATCAAATGAAGTTTCCTTTTAAAATATTTGAGATTATATGATGGATATCAAGCTATTTTAGGAACATATAAACGAATGTTTAGTTTGCGTGGTAGAGTGTTCTCAAAATTCTGTTACATCAATATCGGTGCTGTTTATATGATTAAGTATGATTTTGCGACCTAGTTGCAGTGAATGTTTCTCAATAATAGGTAGTACAGCACTGTAGGCGTACACCTGTCTGTAGGGTTATTTCAATCAGTTAATGTCTGCAGCCAGAGTGTCTGGTTGTTTTAATGCAAAAGAAGTGGAAATTTTGCATTCAAAACCACGTAGAAATTTAGAATTCAAAACCTTACAAAGCAAAACGATTAAAGTCTCCACGAACAAGACAAGCTTTTGAATCATTTTTCTGATAATTTAGTTGCTACCTTTTTTTGGAACAGTTCTAATTTTGGAAGAAGCTACCTTCTCATAAACACTCAACGTAAAATTCAAAACTAAAATTGATTGTTTTCACCTTTTTAATTTAACAGACACAGTTCCAAATTCATTGGACACATTTTAGATAAGGGGCATTCGGTAAAACCAAAAGAAATACTGGTAGCAGAGCGTCCTACCAAAAATCTAACACCTCGTATTACGCTGTCGGAGGCTGTCACTACAAATGAGTAGCTCATGGACGTGCTACTAGCTCGCTTAGTTTCTGGTGTCAACCGGGTAGCTTTAAGTAAAGATTGAGTATTTAGGATGTATTGTCAGGGTTACATACGTTGTGTGTATAACAGCCGTTTACTATAGTAAATATGAATTTAAAGGGAAACTGTTGAAGCTCTCGAAGATGAAAGAGCAACATGACACGGTGTTTCTTGACTGGGCTTGGAAAACTTTGGCGACGCAATATTTTCAAGATAAACTGAAAGCGTTAAAGGATATACAACCGATTAAAATAACGACCCTAATTGGGGAGTTTGAGACGTTTTTCCCATTAAACGGCTTTTTTTAAAGCATCGGTTTTACAACAAAGCAGTTATTGCATTTTTAAAGAAATGGGAAGAAACAAACCCAAATTGTAGAGCATGACAGTTGATAGTTGCTCTTTACTCCGAGTTATAGATACGATGTGGAACAAAGACGACTTGTGTGTCATGTTTAATTTCTCCGTTTCTTGTTCTATTATTCGTTATCATAATTCTGAAGACGATAACGTTATAAATTTAGGTCAGTTTTTGTACAACGATTCAAACGATGTTCTGCGGCTTCTCAACGATGCAACATAGCGTACTAGGGGTGCATTAAATTGATCGTATTCCGGAATAGGAATATACGTGGAAAATAACTTTGATCTCTTCAAACTTTCTTTCGAAATATATGAAATTTAAGCTCACCCTAATTGTCAGTTCAGATAATCTTTTTATTGTTTACTGTTTTGGGAGGATATTTAGAAATATTTTCGAATTTATTCCAATTGCAGTATACGTACAATCAAACCCGCCACAACAAATACAACTGTTTGTTGTAAAAGTTCATAACACTGAGGTTTCTCTTGCGTAGGACTATAGCAATCTTGTGCAACATTTATCACCATGAACTATATGCTATAGTGAAGAAGAAACAATTTGTACAATTCGTCTGTGGGAAGAATTAACTTAATAAAAAATATTTGTTATCGGAAAAAGATGTTTTCGATTAAGTTCTTTGTGACTGTTGGTTTCCGAAAACTTAAGCCATTTTTGCTACATGAAGAGTTAATGGAGTTTCTATTTTAAAATTAAATCTTCCAAGCAGTTTATTTTGGAAAATCCAAAGTCATTAGAATCAAATGATACAGAAGTTAATTACTTGGTTTTAACACTCTTACTAACGGGCTTTCAACGAAAGTAGATCTTGGTCATGTGGGCTTAGATGGTGGAATAAAGGTGATCTCTGACAATTAAATCGCGCCAAGTCGACTATGTTTTGGTTTAAAGAAATATTCGGCAAACATTTAAGCGATATCGGCTTGTTTCACAGATTTCTAAGCATGACGCAACTGGAGTTTAATTTATCCTTGATTAAGAAAATAGAATTCACGCCGAGTACGCAATTTAAGCTTAATGATAAGTGACTTTTCTAAATTGACCTGCTAACAATTTAAAAACGAAAGACCAGCCAGTTGTATTTGCAGTAAGAGTTCCAGCTACATCACATCTACATTTTTCTTGTGTCAAGAGGAAAACTTGAGCAGCAGTTCATAAAGATGAAGTTCGCTCTGCTTTTAGCTGTGAGCCTTGTTGTTCTATCAACACTCGTGCCATCAAGCCAACAACAAAATCACTTCGGTTTGTTGGGACATCTAAGAGGAAAGAGGATGGTTGAGGTATTGCCATTTGCTTATTTTGTATACATTCTCAAACCTTGCTCATTTTACAAGGAGCAAAATATTTTAGTTTTGCTTCTGGCTTAAATAATAACCATATGGACGAATTTTCTGAGCGTATTCAAATACATACATAATTGATAATGTTCTTGAAGGTTGGTCATCGCCTTTCTCTACACAATGATTTCGTGGTAGTTTTAAACAAAACATTTGATCGTACTTTCGTAGCAAACCGATTTGCTTGTTTCTCGCACAACTTGTTCTATATTTGTTTGCGGTGGCAAACACGAAAATGCTTTTTGAAATTTCTATCCTAAGATTATCAAACAACTCACAATGCTTACAAATATACATTCCTTCAGCGGTAAAAAATCCCTTTACAATTACAACATAATTAAAACGAACAAATTTAAGAGGTACTCTCAACTTCTTGTACTATTTTAAAAGCTTTTCCTGTTGTAGGAAATAATTTTAAAAATAATCTTTTTAGATTTTTTTAATGAAAATGAATCTCAAATTTTCCAGAGTTTATTCAGTTTGCCATTGACCTACAGGCTCCTAGCTGTGTAAGGTTAATAAAACGCATAAACAACACAAAGGACAAATTTGAAGGACGTTTTTGACAAAATTGATTCATTAACATTCAACAAATGTTTAGACAAATACTTATGCTCAATGTTGGGACTGAACCTGTCTTGTACATTTTACCCAAGCAAAGTCCTGGAAACATTACTAAAATCTCAAAAGGATATTTAAACATTTGTTGAAAAGCAGAAGGCAATGACCCATCTCGTATCCTAAGCAAAATAGACATTTTAACAAAAATTCTGTATGTGCAACTCGATATATTCCACATCTGATTTGCCGGACGTTAGGGAAGATGGATAACCATTATATGTAAAATTGAATCTTACTTACTTACTTACTTACTTACTTTCTTTCTTTCTTTCTTCTCTCCTCCCTGTTTTCCTTCCTTCCTTCCTTCCTTCCTTCATTTATTCATTCATTCATTCCATCCTTGCTTCCTTACCGCCTCCCTCCCGTTCCGTTGTGTTTAGTGTTTAATAAGACCCATCTTTCATCTTGTAGCTTCGGAAATCTATCAAGAGTTTGTGCACAGAAGCACAAGCAGACTGCAAGAGGGAGTTGTTCAAAGCCTGGCTCTCTGCTGCAAGTCAAGACGAAGATTTTCCACGTTACGGACGCTAACGCCACAACTTTACACAAAGACAATTACTTGAATCCCGGATTTGACCTATTACAAATGGCTGGCAATGGATAAGGGACATGCAGATACACTTTGTAAAAAATATACGATGAACAGTTTCAAGTAATCTTGAAATTTATCAACTCTGCCTTATTATCAAACTCTGCCGCAATCCCTGTTATCAAACTCAGAAACCTTATTGTCAACAAAACTAAATATTTAAAACTGATAAGTGGAAGATTATGGAAGTAAATAAGCAAATAAAGTTAGAACACAACTAATACTTAAAACTTGAAATATTATGATGATGAATGGGTATTCCCAGATTGTCTTGGATATTTGTCTGTCTGTCTGTACACGCTTATTTTACGTCGCAGCGAGAGTTCTTGCCGAGAGTTTTGACCGTCGGAAGTATTTTCCTAAGGGAGACACCCGGCTCTCTTCAGAAAGGAACAAGCGTCTGACGGAAGGATATTATGCGAGTTGACCATATCCGACCCGGGGTTTTGGGGGGTTCCAGGGTCCGGGGTTTGAGGGTGGGGGGAGGGAGGCAAAAAACTCTCTAAAACTGATTACGGTAATTAAATGAAATTTGGTAGACAAGCAGAGAATCGTAGTATATTTAATTTGATGTAGCTTAATTGACATCTGATGTCATAATTACGTCATGATGACGTCACAACTTCCCAAATTTCATGTTTTTACGTAATCTTGTTGATCAGAAGCAGAAAAGTTTAAAGACGTTTCTGAATTGGACAAATGACACATAGATGTTTCCCAGGGTGCCAGAGGTACAGCTCGCTGTCAGACCTTGTAAAATACTGCAGAGGAGGGAATTCGAATACGAGAGGGAGATAGGCTTCGGCCGACGTCCTTTGTTTAAAATCGCGAAGTTACCCCTGGCTCCAGGGTAATAATTGATATAAACTGACAAAAAAACCACGCCTTTAATTTTAATCTGTATTTTTTTGGATGTTTTCCAGGCACAACACACAGGCTGTAGCACTATTGTTTCACTCAAATTCCTCCCACTGAAAGATATCAAAGTGATTCAATTTGTTTTACTTTGTTCGTAAGGTTTCAAATGCAAACGTGACTGCGAGAAGTTTGAGATTTGACAAAGTGCAAAGTGCACGTGCACGCAGCCGCCATCTTGGCTTTCTTATAAAAGCTGTTGCGCATCTAATATGATGTCGCAAATCGTGTACAATGGTAAATCATATTGCAAAACATATCACACAATCACACAAAGGTTAACAATTTGCAGCTGTTTGGATGACTTCGTTTATATAGAGAGAAAAATATTGAAAAACTATTTTTGAACAAATTTGGTATGAAGACAGCGTCGCCTTTATAACACGTGATACCCTTAACGAGACTTTTCCCAGAGTCTTGTTCTGCTAAAATCTTTAGGAAAAGTTACAAGAGAAGTTAGTTCTTACTTGACTATCAAGAAAGTTCTCGATGGTTGAAATCAGAATGGGCACTCTCCGCCCCCTGCCGAGCCGGATAGGGTTAAATTCAGGTTTTTATTACATTTTCATGTTCGACTTCGTAATTGTAGTTATGTGAAATAGGTACTTCTACCTTGGGAGACGTAATACTTTTATCAGAAGAAAAACTGATATTTTTCTCAAATGTTTTAGTCGTTCCATGCTATTTGATTGTGTGAGAGCTACTTTAGTACCTTTTCAGTACCCAACTTAACTGTGCTCGTAAGGGGGGAGGGTATTTATAGTGTCGCATACAGGATGAGTCACGTGTTCTCACTAACCAGAGATGAGTGCTAACCCCCTCCGTACGTAGCAACATTTGGCAAATTTTTAAAAGTGGATAGGTTATAATAGAGATGTTATCAATGCCTTTAATCATTTCTTATTTACCATTATCAATATCTCGTTTTGAAATGCCACTAAAGTAAAGGCGTTTAGTACAGATAAGTGCAAAGGAGGATAAGATATTAAAGAACTAGCCTTTTGTAAACTCAAGAAAGGGTTTATGTTTTCAAAGTAGAAAAGTACCTTGTTTGACTTTTAAGTTTAATAGACGTTTTTACTCAAAATATCTTTCGCAGCCAAGTCACGCACATCGAACATCCATTCTTCTCAACCAGTAATCTTTAGAGTCGAAATGATCTATCCCTATTAATAATAATTTTCAGACATAACTGTTTTCCCACTAGATTTAGAACAATGTTTTGAAGTGTCGTCGTAAAGCAAACATTTTGGGTTTGTCAAATGTTAGTTTGTAGAGAAACTGAAGTTATTCATAATCAGTTTCGCAACTCTGAGAGGATAGGTTTTTCACTACTTGGTGCTGACTTTTTATTATAAACAATCTACTTATTAAGAAGTTATTTCAATTAGCTATATCGAAAAAGAACTTGTGATCTGCGAGCCAAACTTGATGCCTGCACTCGCGTATACATGACTGTGATTGCGACTAAGGACTGCGACTTTAAATTTAAAACTTGGGTTTTGTTGTTTAGAGTTTGTTTATCTCACCACAAGAGCAAATTGAGAGCAGAAACACAAACTGCATTTATCTTCCTTTCTTAAATCTGTAGCCGAAGTAGCTGCATGAAGCATGAATAAAAGAGTGAAAAAGAGCGGGTAGAGTGGTGCTGTTCACAACCGCGTGTTGGTCATGATCAAATTAGCTGGTAAAGTTAATCATTTTCGTACCCTGCATTGTTTTAAAGCAATTATCACTTTCAGTTTCATTGGAATGTTATGTATTTTATTTTGTGAATATTTGTAGCTTTTGTAATCTTCAGAATACACAACTTCGACAAATTGCTTTTAACCTTTCTTTGTTTCAGTTTTGTTTTGTACATTTCAAACACTCATTAGGAAAACAGAAGTAATACTAGTACACGTATCCTTTGAGCTCTGATGGTTAATTTGGCTTCTTCTTGAAGTGAAATGGATCTATGTTCAATTCCTCTGGATCGTTTGCCAGTCTGTTCTTTTGGCTTTGTAAACGTTTTTCTGTCAGTCTTCCGATCGAGCTGCGTACTCTGTGTTGTTGCTTAAAATGAAAAAAATAGAGTTAGTTCATAACGATACACAGAGAGCTAATCTGAACAACATCCTAACGGGGACACACACACACACACACACACACGAAGAACCACATACGCACATTCATAAACTCTGTATGACTGTTCGCGCCGACTGTTTGTTCATTACGGCTTCAGTACGGACAAAGTGTGTCATTCATTAAAATGCAAAAATTAGTATTCACAGTGCAAAGAGCGTG
>JANRMR010160438.1:0-11043 GCA_025434825.1 Bergia sp. 'catenularis' | reverse complement strand
CTTCAAAATTTTACTCTAAAAAGTGAACTGTGTTCAACCTGTTTAGGTTACAAAGCAAACAAGATCATTTTCCGAAAGAACAAATTTGTATCATACAAACATGATTAAAATTGGCCAGATTTAAATAAAAAAGATTTCTAAATTGATTGATTGATTTTGTATCCTTTTATTTGTCTTTTCAATTAGAACGTATGAATATTTTTAGCATTTTGTCCATCCCCATTTATCGATCATTTAAATTCAATCCAGCATGCCGAAGAAGATGGCGGTTGTACATTTGACCACAATGCCTTGCGAGCCTAACTCAGCGAAAAGGTGAACATAGAAGACCATTGTTTGGGAAACTTGTCCATGCACTAACAACACTGTATGCCAGGTTTGAAGATTTCAGATCCTTTCTGTACGTTTTAATGAGCGTTTTGAGGTTTTTTGCGCTCTAGGAGTTATGGGTAAATGTACCAGTCGCCATCTTTTCTGTTACGGCCAATTAACCAATTATCTTGCTATCTGGCTCGTTTAACCCCTAATGGTTATTCCAGGTAACCAACACCTATCTCGGTCTCAATTATCTGTCTTCAGTACTTTGTTTCTGTAATGCAAGTTTGAGGCGGAAACAAAGAATGTGGTTGTTGAAAAACTTTTTTAACAGTTAACAACAAAGATATCAAATACACAGACCCTTTCTCCTTTCCTCCAGTAACAATCAAGCCATCCCGTAGAGTTGTATACATAGTGAATACAGGCCCAGTGTGAGCTCGGCTGACCAGTCGGTTGAGGGTGTGGCCCGACCACACATACACATCACCACTCATGGCACCGGTGAATGTCAAATTGTCCTATAGAAACAATGTAAAACAAACTGCGTCAAAAATATCAGCGAAGCAATAAAGAATGAACAGCGAGCTGTATCTGTTTAATTTTCATTTTGGTCTCATTACGATTCATGAAAAACAAGGCCAGACACTTAACTCATTCTGTCTCACTGTATCAAAACATAAGCTGGAACAAGCACCGCACACACACACACACACACACAAACATTGATTCTGTTTACTCCAATATGCGGTAAAACATACACACATACATGTAAACAGACTTTTACACACACACACACACACACACACATCAACACACATGCACATCCAAATACGTTCACACATGCATACGCATAAGCATCAAATTACACATATACGCACACATTGTGTACAGATACAAAGTTATACTCCTGCATACTCACGCATACCATATAAATATACCACCAACAACATATACACACACATACGCATATATTTATCCCACATTGATACAATCATTCACAATTCATCCACAAAAGCACACAATAGTACTTCAATGGTTGTGCTAAAACTCACATACACACACACACACATACACACAAGCACAGGTACAAATACATCTGAGTACAAAGACTAGGGCGCTAACTCCGTAACATAAAATGTTAAAATAAAGGCATATCTTATCTTATCTTATCAAACCGAACTTACAGTTCCGAAAGCTACTGATAACATTGTCTGCATCCTGAGCTGAGTAGCTGAGTCTTCTCCAGCAGGCGTGGTTACTACCCCTCTCTTGCCCACCAGCTGTCCCCCAGCTAGGGTCCAGAACATAACGTGCTTAACACCACACGTGACAAACTGGCTGTCACTGTCCGGCCGAAACTGTGCCACAAAGATACGTTGAGTGTGACCATTAGCGCTGGCCTGCTTGATGCCTATCAAAGAAAGATATATAAGGGCGTTTGTCTCCAGAAACAAAAGTGAAACAAGAAAGGAATGAACGAAGATGATCCTTGTAGCGAATCCTGGAGGGACAGCGGGGAGGGGGGGTCAAGGAGACATGAACAAAAATATAGAATTTCACAAAAGGGGGAGCATATTTGTTGAAAACTGTAATGATTGAACATTTTAATAATCATTCCAAATCCGCGTTTTTAAGATTTCGCATCCAACCCAGATGATCCACCGCATAAGCCACGCAGACATATATGTTAAGTTGGTACAGTCGCCCATCGATAGCTTAGAGAAGGCCGATAATGGCTGATGTAATTTCGTTAAATTTTGACATGAGGAAAACCTACATTTTCGTCGGATAAACAAATGAACCAAACATAATTAAGAGATCAAGAACAGTTATCAGGTCAATTTTTAACACAAAATTCAAAATTCAAACGGAGAAACTTGCGTTGGAAGTTTTGACATGTATGAGATTTTCACAGGTTGCAAGATCTTCGCCACCGAGAAAAACTCCTCGCTTATTCTGATGGGATTTTTTTTGCAATTTTCAGACGACGATTTCTCGGTCTTGGCACATAAAACTTGCCAGAACAAATAATCGTTACAGGCTTTATCCAATGACAGTCTTTGCTTATCCGTCTGAGAAAGTTTACATTCATGTTAATGAGAAATGGAATTAAAAAATTTTGAATGTAGACACCGTTGCAACCACAGAAATAATAACTGAGAAACCCAACCCTGTGTTAGAATAAAGCGCACAGAATGACCATGATGCAAACACAATATACGACAGTTTCTCGTACCTTCTATCCATTTCCACACAGCTATGCCGTGAGCGTTGTCGATACCAACTGAAACTAGAAGTTTGCCATTACAACTGAAGTCTAACGCACACACTCCCTTGGTGTGGAAACCCTGAAGTACTGACAGAGTGTCTTTGGTGACCGCATCCCATAGCTGGATCGTGGGCTCATCTCCTATCTGACCAGTCGCTACAACATTCTGGAGATTACAAAGTTTTAGTGAATGAAACTTTCAGAGGTAGTGTCAACACGACTTACGCAATATGATTTTATCCCAGTAAATCTGACTGTTATCAGTGGTGTAACTCTTTTCTTGCATAAAAATGTTCGAATATCAAACTCAAGTAAAGCGAATTCAAAGAACTGGACAATGTTTATCATATATCTTGCTTCGTGTTAATATTGTATAATATAGGGTTCTTTCTCCAAACTAAATAAACATTTTAAAGGACTTTTAAAGAACTTTACATGGTACAATAAAGCTATTTTTTGGGGCCTTTTAGAATAGTCTTCTCCTTCAGTTTATCAGTTAGCAAAAGTTTGCAGTTCATTCACTCAGCTAAAATAATGCAAATGTCACGGAGAGTCAACAGGACCATGAGCCTGGGCAGCCTTTTGTACAAATTAAGGACTTTTTTGGCCTTTAATTTCAGTTGGAAGTGAAAAATTTCGGGCTTTCATGGATTTTAAAGACCCGAAAAAACCCCGATAACAGTAGGACTTATAGCACTCGAGCAAAGTTAAACAGAATTGAGCTTAAATCCTTTTCACGACTTTTTTTTATACCTGAGTATCTTCGTAGTATGATAAAGATGGTCATGTCCCAATGACATAATTATTAAAGGAAAAGGGTTTGGGTTACCTTTAGAAAATATAAAACGAAAGTGATACACTAAAAAAAATAACTCGAAGGAAGGACTTTGAGTTACCGATTGTTTTAAATGTTAGAAGTCAGCAACAAACCTTAAATTTTGGATGTTGGTTCACTGTGAGACATATAATGTCATCTGTGTGTTCCAAGTAGAATGACTGTACTCCATTGGCCGTGCTAAGGACAATCCCAGCACCAGCCGCATGGTAAACAATATCTCCATCCGGTAGGTAGTGCAGATTGTTCCTGGTGTCAAATCCCCGGTATCCGTGAATGAACTCTAGATTCAACTCCTAAGATATTACAAGGAGAAGATGTAATATCAATGTTAATATTATGTTACTGTTTTGTTAGGCCGAAAGGGTTAGGAAGTCACCTCTTGTTTCTTAAATCTTAAAATGGAGTTTTTTCTTATAATATTCAACTTCAGTGTCGCCGATTGTTAATATGTCTGAAAATCAAATGCAGTTCGCTAAAGTTGTGTTTAGATTGTACACAGAAAAAAACGGATGTTTTCACAGATTTAGCCGGCTAACCTTGAAACAAAGTCCAATAAATAGCAAATACATACATAGTTAAGCATTTCTTAAACATCACTTTTTTTTATTTATCACATAATTGCAAGTCTTTTTTTAAAAGTTTCATTTACAATTTTGAATAAAAAAAGTCAGCCATTTATATGAAAATTTCAAGTCCAACCGACATAGTTTAAATGAAAAATATTTCACACCTTGAAGTCTAATTGTTTTGCTTTGTTTTTCGTTTTCCGAGTTTTTCTTCGAAACTCTTCAGTGCTCTTTGCAAATTCTTATCTAACATCTCGATATTTGCCATCAAATATCCAGTCTTCCCAATGTTTCTTATCGCGACTTGATCAGTAGTCCTTGATGACCGCGGAAGTTCTTTTGTTGCTTCTTACGAATTTGTTTACAGTTCACGTACAATTTCCTTTGTTTGGTTCGGTTTTGCGAAAAACGTAAGATAAAACAGTACAAAAAAGTATAATAAGGATAAAAGTCAAACCAGTTTGGTATAAAAACAAACTTTAGAAAAACACGAGAGGATCGAGTAGATATATCAAACACAAGAGGATCGAGTATATATATCTAAGAATAAAGTAGAGCGAACCGAAAGTAAATTACTAAACGTAGCAACGGAAACTGCTTAGCAACGTATTATGTTCCTTGGCCCTTAATACCTGAATCTGTTGGTTCCTGCGTTTCTTGGTTGTCCCAGTCTCCCTCTGCCGCTCACGGTGTCTGACCTTGGGAGGCGCTGTGGAGCCTCGACTAACAGCAGGTCTGGATATCAACAAACAATTAACTCAATAAAAAAGAGTCGGTGCATGCCCTTTAACCAGCTCGCATACAGAAAATGGCCGGTACTACATCGACTATTGTAGAAGTCAAAGTTTACTTGATCTCAAGATAGATAGATAGACAGACAGATAGACGGATGGATGGATAAAAAGATAATTTAATACTATTTTAAATTGTTCAAACTGTTGACACTTATCTCAAAGTACAACTGTAACATTCCTCAAGAAGAAGGCCGCGGCGATCGAAACATCGAGCATAAAGAGCACAAAAAGTCGTTACTGGAGTTGAAACTTTGACTTTAAAAGTGTTTCCTACATTGTCAGATAGATAGACAGACAGACAGACAGACAGACAGACAGACAGGCGGACGGACACACTGACGAACGAATTGATAGATAAATAAATTATTAAAATTACGTCTTAGAAATATCAAAGGATCGTGTACAAGAGTTTACAAAAGTGTTTTCAATCTATTAGTTCTGCAGATTGGGATAGCAAAGACAAAAACAAACTAATAAAAAAAAAAGGCTCAAAAAAATTGCCCAAAATTTTAAAAGGACGAATTTTGATAATTCACTTTGCAACGTAAAAGAGAAAAAATTAAGTAACTACATGTTCGGAAAGAAAACATTTATGCTTGTAACTGTCACATACATGTATCTATTCACTAGAACCTCAACACATTTTATAGATAAAACAAAAGATGACCAAAAAAACAACCAAACGAATGTTTCAGTTAATCGCAAAACCCTACATTACAGAACTACTCCTTGTTACAAATTATCCATCTATGCAAACATAACCTATAGATATGTCAAAGAAGGTGAATATTACGAAGCCATAAATAAAGATTTAACATTGCACCTTGCTTCCTGTTCTTGCAGCTGTCTCAAGTGTGGTTTGATTCCTTTGGTGGTCCTGATGGGGTTGGCGTATATCTTATCTGCGTAGTTCATGTTTTTCTCCCGCTCCACATCACTGTCATAGCCGCCCTCCTCCTCCGAGTCCGTATCGGAGTCGTCACTGTCCCCTGCAGCATAGCGGCGCTCATCAGCTCGGGCATGTTTCCACACCATGACTGACGTGTCAGCCCCGCCCACTGAGACTAACCGACTGTCGTCACTCGCCCAGCGTACGTTTGTCACGTGAGCTGAATGACCAACGTACTTCTTGAACTTAGCAGCCTTTCCCTAGGGTGGGGTAGTGGAGAAAATGTCAAAAAAACAAAACACAACGACATTCAGTGGAAGTGTTGCTTCTGCAGGTACCTGCATTTTCACTGTAATTTCAACAAAATTAACTGCAGAAATAGTTATCTATCAACAACACAAACTAAAACTTCTTTTAGCAGTCCTAACTGTTTTCATCGGTCTACAGTCTCAGCTTACAAATATTTATAGGTATTCCTGTTGTCTCTAATCATGCTACGCGGTCTGAGAACCTGGGTACAAGACACGACTTGGCCAATCAGAATCGTTTTCGAGATTTGGCGATGAAATTCCAAAAAGGTGGCTCGAGTTGCGCTTTCTTGTGCGGGAGTGTTCGTTTTGGAGGCATTTTATGGTTTTTTTTTATTGATGTAATACTGCGTTTTCTTGTGCACGTCTCTAACAAGGCACAAAGTATTCGTTGATAACAGTTCCACCTGAACTTCATTGAATCACACTGTTTTTATACCACAATAGGGAGAGGAATGTAAAGATATCATATCTTGATTAGAGGCGATCCCAAATAATACCAAACGATGGATTTTATCCGGGGTAAAAATAATTTTCAGTTTATTCTGTAACGACAACCTAAGTTTGAACAAGCCACGGACAAATCCATCAGATCAATCTTCGGTTGTTTAGACATCAGGGTTCCCGCAATCAGGGAAAAATCAGTAAAAAACATTTTTTTCAAGGTCAGGGAATTTTGTTTTAAGTCAGGTAATTTCTATTTTCTTTGTCAAGTCAGTGAAAAGTCGGTGAATTTCGCATTAAATGTTAGCAACGTTGATTACGTTTCTGATAGAGAAACGTGCTTAATTCACAAATGATTTGTGGGGAGTACAATTATACAACTGCTTTACCTTCTTATATCATGCAATCCCTTTTTGAAACTGACAAGAGCTATTATTATTTTCACAACTGACAATATTTGGTTAAAAGATTGCAATATAGACCTATCAGTTTAGAGAAACTGGATTCGGTACAAAGTACGAGTCATTGCTCTGAGTTGAGGCCAGTGAAAAACGGCTTTTGGTCATTGAATATTTTTCTGATCTTTGTGTGGGAACCCCGATACTGTGGTTTTCTCAGTAAGGCCAAGGCTCAAATATTTGTTGAGCACTTCTTTACCTTTGCTGGATATTCAAAAACTTTCACGAAGCCAAAATCATCTCCCGTTGCTAAGAGCTTCTTGTCTTTGGTCATATCTGCGGCGTTCACGTCAGTGATATCGGAGTGCGGCGGCCAGATGCCCTCACATGTGTTCCCCAACACGCTGGTCCACGTGTGCCATTCTATCTTCTCTAACTCACCGGACACAATGGCCTGCCGTTTGCCTCGAGGAGCCTCAAAGAACAACCTCTCCTTTGCACCGGAGTTGGTCTGCAGTAACTTGCCTGAAGAGGAAAGTTACCAGAAAGGTCAATAATCAGAAGTTTTCTTTCACTAAAAACCATTGTGGTAATCAATTCGTAGTATGATATACTTCTTAAGATTTTAAAAAGTTTACAGAGATTTCCAGTATAAAAAATCAAATATGGTCAAATAATTTTTTGCGCTGAAAAAGGATGTATTTCAACTGGCTGTAAGAACTGAAACTTTTTTGGCCACACGAATGAAATTCATTTGCACCCAAACTTTTCTCTCTTGATGTATTTGTAACTCAACGAACCGTTAGAAAACCCTCTTCGAATATCTGGCGATTCGTTACGTTACAAATTAGAAAGACATGCTCCATCTTGGTCAAAGATTAACATGCCAAATGCCAGATAAATTTGATTAAGCGGCTTTCTACTTTGAGAAAGGTAATATTTTGATCATCTGTTGTATGTTAACTGCTTTATGTTACGTGAAACATTTAATGACCTGATAGCATTTAATGTCACTGCGCAAGAAATCACAAAACAGGATATTTGCTGTTTTGCCGTTCTGTAATTTATATTATATTATTATTCTGGGGTAGTTAAGCGCACGTCATACAGCTAGAACTTCGTATTAGCTTACCCCTGCTGTCCCAGTCCACGTGTGTGATATAACTGGAACTCCCCTTGCAAATACCGACTCGCTTACTGCTCATCACGTTGTAAATATCAACAAAGTTATCATGAGATGCCACCGCCAGGTATTTTCCTTGACCTGTTTGCAAACGATACACAGCTGAGTTGCAGTACTCTGTAAATTGTGTACAGATAAAGGACTAAGGGGAAAGAACACTGAAAACCTGATGGAAGAAATCTGATTACCAATGTGACATCAAAAGAGCCTTCGATTTCTGATCGTCAGTATTGAGCGACGGCGACTGGTAGCGCACAAAGCCATCCAGACAATTAACAAACTCCTCCCTTCGTCCTAAAGATCGTTTTGAAAAGTTACAAACACGTGGCAGTGAGTACAAGTACAATTGCAACGAATGCGAGTTTGTGGCGAGGACGGTTGGTCTTTGAGAACCAGAAATGGTGAACACAGAGACGCAGTACAACATGCACACATCCGTCACTACTCTCTTGACTTTGACCATACTTTCATTGTTACAAATGAAAGCAATTACCATCAAATAATTTTCCTCGAAGTGTGACACTCTTTAGTGGGCAATAATTCAGGGAATGACCACGCAGATATTCCCAGCACCTGCAAGTCCCTTGGCAATCCCGCTAATACACATTCATCGTTTAACACTTGTTTATGTTGACAACTCAAGTCGTTGCGCAACATTAATTATGACCACTGGTGATGAGAGAAGTATCTTTCGCAACGATTGGACAATGTATTTTAATAGTATTTTGCAGTTTTATACACCCAAAGCAGACTCCATTTGTAATTTACAAGTGCTGCTAATATTTCAATTATATCAACTTAATTAGAACATAAGTTATACTTGTAAAATTATAAATGCAAACTAAATTAGTCCTTGGTTTTTGAAAGGTATGCAGCGTAAAACGTTCAGTGCTCAAACCATTCCTTTCGTGCTTTATATAATTACTATTGCAGATCTCAACACTATTTAAATAGCTGTACAATAGCGCAATCTTGACAACTCATGCCGAACTAAACTAATACAAACACACCAAAGATGTTGGTTTGATGAAAGGTAGATAATTGCAACTTTACCTGGAGAGAATTTTATATCTGAAATTTCTTCTTTGCGGTGATGAAATCCAACAATATCGTCCAAAGTCGACGAATCCACCACAGTAAAACTCCCTGCAGAAAGGTACTCGTAGTTAAGATAAAAGTAATTTAATTAGTAATCTTTTCTAGCTATGCTTTTAGTTTTTTTTCCAAGTCAAGCCAAGCTTAAAGGCGGCCAGGAGAAGACTGAAGGTGAAGCAGTAGTTTGGAATAAGCAAACTAAAACTCTGCCTCAATCTTCGTTAATTCTTTAGTTTTATGCGATTATCCTGGAATAACCAGTTTTTACTTTTACTAACTAGAATAATTGAATCTACAGATACTTGCCTAATGTCCCTTATAACGACGTCATCTCTACGTCACAGATATAAGCTGTAAATATCTCTCGATTTTCCGTATCATCCCGCCTGAAAACCTCAGATCTGATCAACAAGCTCCTGATGTTCTGATAATTGGCTCTACTAAACTATTCAAAAAAGGACGCACGGATTTTTAGGTTTTAACTACTCTGCCTACAAAATTGTCTTCTGAGTTTTCTGATTTCCCCCTTTAAGTAAGACCCTCACCCACAGAGAGATTAATTACATATTCAACACACCATCTTTCATGCCGATGGCCAAGGCCCGTCCATCCGGAGAAAATGTGACACTACGGGCAGGTTTCTTTAATTTACGGACATTCTTCAGGCGATAATTTTCTAGATCCCAGACCCTCGCTGTCTGGTCATCGCCAACAGTTGCACAAAGCTCAGCGGTAGGATGAGTCGCTAACCCCCACAACTCGCCTTCGAGGTGACCCTAAACACGAACAGCAAACGTTTTTAAGGCGATGTTGCACCTTTATAGTGTCGATATTCTAGCCAATACAAGCTCATTCAGGCATGGACAGCTCTTTCCCAAAGAGGTGCAAGACATTCGTGTGAAGAGCTAATAATAAATACTCAAACAAATAGCCCTAAAAGAAGGGAATTATCATAACAGTGGTATGCAAGATCGTGCACGTAATAATTAACTGATCTTGTAACGTTAACATCTAATCACTGGCCTAATTCTTTAAACTTACATTACTGTGAAAAAAAACGTATACTTTCCTTACCTGAATAAGTACCGTGATTGGCCCTTCCTTGGCAATTTCTAAGATCTGTTTGTAGTACAGGTAAGTAAATGTAGTAAGTACTAACAATTAGCATGAATACTGAATAATGAACACGCCAAAGGAGCACAACAAAATCTTTGAAGCCCATCAAACTTCCAAAAACTTTCAGGTTAACTAGGTTTATCAAGGAAAATGCTTATGTTTTGCAAGTTCGTATTTCTTGATAACTACTTATTTTGCCCGACTTTTTTTCAAGAATAGCGGTGAAAACGAATAAAAACCTGTAGACAAGCCTCAACTTGATGTTATTGTTCAAAACCTGAAGAACAAGCAATTTAGAAATGAACAATGTACACTCTTAAATTGCAAACTCTGACAATTGTGGGTAATACCATTCAAATCAGTTTGTGTTTTACTGTACCTCGCTATTTTTGGTCCCAACTAGAATCTTTCCCTGCCCTAGCGTTATGGCTCGGATTGCCGGGGTGTCCTCTAGTAACACTGACGGA
This sequence comes from Bergia sp. 'catenularis', assembly GCA_025434825.1. Classification (NCBI taxonomy): domain Eukaryota; kingdom Metazoa; phylum Cnidaria; class Anthozoa; order Zoantharia; family Parazoanthidae; genus Bergia; species Bergia sp. 'catenularis'. Next base: position 358 of record JANRMR010160438.1, on the reverse strand, counting down.
GGGGGACCTGGGCTAAGACTGGTCCTTGTGACTTTGTATGTCTTGAGACATCGTGAGAAGTTCTCGTCCCACAGGCCGACCACTCCGTCCTTCCCACCTGTCACGAAGCCCTGCCAAAATATAAGTAAAACTACAATACCATTTCAAAACAAAAAACAAGAGAGTTACAAAAAAACAATCAGATTGACACAGGCTGACCAAAACATCCTTTCCCAAAGTAACACTGTAGTGATCAGACTTCAGCGACACAGGTAGACCGCTTCTGGTTTATCTTGAGAACTTTCTTGATATTCAAGTAATAAGCACCAGACCTGGTGACTTTTTCTAAACTTTATTACTGAACAAGATTCTAGGAAAA
>JANRMR010160327.1:0-12379 GCA_025434825.1 Bergia sp. 'catenularis' | reverse complement strand
AAAAAAGAGTATAAAGCTATAAAGCATGAAAGGGGAACTAAAAGGCAAACTTTCAAAGATGAGGACAAAAACATCAAGAGAAGCCAATGTCGTAGTGATTAATTATTAATATAGCTGTCAAGAATGGAGTCTGTTAAAAGTTTTTTAAAGCCCCAAAACAGACAAATTTAAAAAGAGAGAGTGTATATTGTTTTAGGTTAACACAAGTGCTCAGTTATTTTTACTTTTCAAATTTTGTATTCTCAAAGTGTTCTTATAAATTGTTTGTTTTAGGGATTGTAAGTCCTTTGAAAATTATAAATGTTTCAATGAATAACACAATGTTTGAAATGACATACTTCAAAAATTTGAATGTTCTTTCTTATTATTTTTGTTGTCCATGAAATACAAAAAGAATATTTCAGTGAATTGAAAACTCTTGAAAAACAAGATCACTATGTCGAACAACACGAGTTGTAGCACTGTCTTGGTTTAAGTTTTGAAATTGGCTTCATCAGTTAAGCTGCAGACTTTCTTTACAGCCAGATATCGTATAAAATTAACTTTCATAGTTAATTTAAAAGTTATGTAAAGATTTATGGAAGTTCCAAATTATGGTCAAACGTTTGAAGTCATGATACTACATGACTTCCAGGACGGGTATCCGTAGATAAGACCTAAAAAATTGATCTTTTTCACACAAAAAATTATCGTATCTAACAACTTTAATCTTCCTTAGCGGTCGAAAAGGTTAAAAATAACCAAGAAATAGTTTTGAGTTTTAATTCGATAAAGGCTTTTTACACGACTTATTGTTGTATAGATTACGACATTTCAACTTACCATTGGCTCCATTGAAGAAAAGTTGAGCACTGACGATGATAATACAAAAAATTTGATTTTCCAAGTCAGCTGCCATTCGCAGAATGCAAGAAGCGTTGCCAAAGAAAATATTTTCCCCGCCACAGCTTTGTTACTTCAATTATTACCTGAGTGAAAAAAAGTTATTTTTCTGTGTATGCTAGTGAGCTAAATATGTGGTTTGTCCAACAAGGGCTGATATAGTAAGATTTCGCCGTAAATTTCGATGTAAAACGGTTGTCTCGAGTACTAGACCTTCATCAGAGTAAACTGATGAATCGTGGAAAATTAGGTAGGGTATAATTTTTGCAATCGAAAACAAAACAGTGCCATTGATTTCAAGTCGGGGAATCTAATTGGTTAAAATAATCGTTTGAAACAGTGTGAATGAAAACCATTCATTGATTCCATGGTAAACAAAGGTCCGAGTTTGTAAACAATTCGTTAAAGGCTATCTCCACTTTGTTTCTACTTACCGTCGCCCAACCGACTCAGGGTAGCGGCAGCTTGAAGAGCTTTGAACCCATTTCACCCGTTCAGATCAGTGGTGAGACACCTTTTGATGTTTGAAAAACAGCAAAAGTATCAGTAGTAAGGAATAGCGGATTATAGCCCTTTTTCAAAAAATTGATTTCAATTTTTGAATTTTTTAATTTTCCTCCTCCTCCGCGTGCCGCACGGATTTTTTTCAAAATTTAGAAAAAGAATTCGATCACAACAATTTAAAATGAGATGCAACACGTGTTTTAAAAAAGAAGGTAAACAACCACCTGTCACATTCCGCTTTTCGTCTAAAATATAGGTTAAAACGAGGGTACAGTGGAATGTAAAACGTGGTTAAACAATAAGGCACTTGTCACATTCCACTTTTCCACTAAAATATAGGGTAAAACGAGCGAAAAGCGGAATGCAGTCATTATCAGTAACAAGTACCTGCTAGTCTTTTGTTATTTAAATAGAAACCAGGCCAAACCACCTGCAGCTATTGTCAAAACAGTGAGATTTAAAATTTCATGCGCAGCTTTGTTTTACGACTTCCGTTTCTTTTGTGTCAACTTTTGACTCAGGGGTTTTTTTCAAACACGTGTGGTAATTTGGTTTTAGAATGGTTTCAATTCATTTTGTGCTAGAAAAAATGAAAAAAAGGTTTAAGATCTCAAATCTTAAATAAGATGTCAAACGATCTTATTGATTTTGAGAGTGATGTGTCACAAGTCACTAATCCTATAAATCTTATTGATGTGCCTGTTCCTGAAATTCGTCAATCTGTACTTCGACCAACTAGAGCTAGAATTTCATCTTTGAGAAACTTAGCAAGGAATGCAACAGATGCAGTGAAGGAAAGTATTAATGACTTTGCAGATTGGATTCTTAGTTTTGTTCCAGAGTCAAATAAGAGACCAGTGAATAAGCGAGTCGAGCAACTAAAGAAAACTGTTGAGAGAATATTTAAGCGAGTAAATAAGCTTAAACCTAAACAACAAGAAACAGCTTTGAACGGATACTTGAGAACATATAGGATAGAGGGACAAGAAGGGTATGATCCAAAGATGTTTATCACTGATATTAAATCAAAAGTAGTTGATCTAGTTAAGAAACAGGACAAGTCAGTCAAGTTAAAACTTATCTTTACTTGTAACTTTATAAAAGAGAATCCTGCTAATGGAAAGATTGAAGAAAATTTAGGTTACTTTCATTCAACCGTGGAAATTATAACAGAGTCAACTAATATCTCAGATACATTTGATGTTATGGTCAATCTTTTATTCGAGAAAATTGAACAATTTCAGAATAAAGGTTCAGGCTGGCAGTTTGATCGTAGGATAAACTTTGACATAAACATCGACCCCTTTCAACCCTTATCTGAAAGTTCATATATTCCTCTTCCAGAAATGTTAGCCAAAAAGAAAGCTGTTGTTAATGTTATGAATGAAAATGATCACGAATGTTTCAAATGGGCTGTAACCTCTGCTGTGTTTGCAAAAGAGAAAAATCCACAACGTCTTAATAAGGAAATGAGAGAAAACTCTGAGAAATTTAATTGGAATAATATCGAGTTTCCAATGCCATTAAAACAAATCGATAGATTCGAGAAACATAATCCATATAGAATAAATGTATATGGTTATGAAGAAGGTGTTTATCCTCTGAGGGTTAGTAAACGTAAAGATGTTCAAGTAATAAACTTACTCCTGATATCTAATGATGAAGCTAATCACTACTGTTGGATTAAGAATATGTCACGATTATTATCTGCACAAGTAAGTAAACACAAATCTAAAAGATATTTTTGTGAGCGATGTCTTAACAACTTTCACAACAAACTTGTATTAGATAAGCACCTTGAATACTGTTCTAATCACGAAACAGTTAAAATACAGCTTCCTGAAAAGGGAAACAGGCTTAAATTTTAAAATTGTAAAAACAAGTAATATATCAACTTGTAGCCCAGATGAAAGTAAAAGTTACATAAAACAATGTCAACATCACAAACCTTCATCGTTTTGTTATTACATTAAATACTTTGATGATGATTTATTTCAACCAGAATTGATTTGTCATACAGTAAAATTACCTGATGAAGATATTTCTCAGACATTTGAAGAATCTCTTGAGGCTTCAATTAAAGATATTTATAAAAAGGTCAAGTTCAAGGAGGTTAAGTTTATGAAGAGTGTAAATATGACTAAAAAGGATAGAATAGCCTATAAGAGTGCCACACATTGCCACATCTGTGAAGGAGAATTACTAAATGATAAAGTATTAGACCATTGCCATCTTACTGGGAAATACAGAGGTGCAGCTCACAATGAGTGCAACCTGAATTATAAAATCCAAAAAATTTTCCCTGTAATCTTTCACAATCTCTCAGGTTATGACGCACATCTCTTCATTAAAAACCTCGGCAAATCAGAGGGAAAGATTAATTGTATACCAAATAATGAAGAAAAGTATATTTCATTTACAAAGAAGATTGAAGTAGATAGTTTTACTAATAAAGAAGGCAAAAAAAGTCTTTGTAAAGCGAGAAATCAGATTCATTTTATGGGTACTAGTTTAAATAGTTTAAATACCTTAGTAAAAAACCTTCCTTCTGATAGTTTTACAAATTTACGTAATTGTTATTCTATTGATTTATCAGATGATGATTCTGAATTGCTCAAAAGACTATATAGATTCTTTTGACAAGTTAAATGACACCCAATTACCACCTATTTCTAGTTTTTATACTCGATTGAATGATGATCACATTTCAGATGAAGACTACATGCCCAAAAAGTTTGGTCTACATTTAGTATGAAAACATTAAGAGACTACCACGGTTTCTACCAAGAGACAGATGTACTTTTACTTGCAGATGTATTCAAAAATTTCAGAGATGTTTGCCAACGTAAGTACAAACTTGACCCAGCGTGGTATTTTTCTGTACCTGGTTTAGCTTGGGACGCATGTTTAAAAATTGGTAAAGTGCAGTGTGAGTTATTGTCTGATCCTGACATACTACTCATGATTGAAAGAGGTTTAAGAGGTGGGGTGTCAATGATTTCTACACGTTATGGTAAAACCAACAATCCATACATGAGTGAGTTTGATCCCAACCTACCTATGAAATACATTGCCTATCTCGATGACACTGAATTAAGTGAATGGAAAAATAAACCATGTGTTCTCGAAGTTGATTTAGAGTACCCACATCACTTATACGACCTTCATAATGATTATCCACTAGCTCCAGAGAGTATAGTGGTCAACAAGGTAGAAAAACTTATCCCCAACCTAGGTAAAAACACTAAGTATGTTGTTCATCATGAATCTCTAAAACTTTAATAAAGTCTTGGACTGAAAATAACAAAGATTCGTAGAGGTATCACTTTCAAAGAAAGCGCCTGGCTAAAGCAATAAATTGATCTGAACACAAATCTTAGAGCCAAAGCAGAGAATGACCTTGAGAAAGACTTTTTCAAACTCGTGAATAATTCTGTTTTTAGTAAGACAATGGAGAATATTCGTAAAAGAGTTGATATTCATTTGCTTCATCAGAGAATAAAGTTAAAAAGTTGATTTGTAAACCCAACTATGATCACAGGACCATATCCTCTGAAAATCGTGCCGCTATTCACATGAAAAAGACAGAGTTAAAGTTCGATAAGCCTGTTTATTTGGACATGTCCATCCTTGACCAAAGTAAGACGTTAATGTATGATTTTCATTATAATTACATTAAACCAAAATATTCAGAGAAAGCAAAGTTGTTATTCACTGACACTGATTCTTTAATGTGTGAGAATGAGACAGAGGATTTTTACGTTGACATCAAATCAGAGTGAAAAATATGTTTGATACAAGTAACTACCAAAAGAATCATCCTTCAGGAATAGAAACAGGTGTTAATAAAAAGGTGATTGGTATGTTCAAGGATGAAGCTGGTGGTAGATAAATCACTGAGTTTGTTGGATTGAGAGCAAAGCTTTATGCTTTCAAGATAGATGAGGGAAAAGAGGAAAAGAAATGCAAGTGTGTAAAGAAAGCTGTGATCAAGAAATGTATAAGTTTCCAAGATTACGAGGATTGTTTATTCAAAAGAAACCTCAAATGAGAAGTATGAATGTTATAAGGAGTCATAAACACGAGATTTTTGCAGACTGTGAATAAGATAGCTTTGTCTCATGAATCATTCGTCAAGATGGTATACACACCTATGCACACGGTCATTGGTCAACTCATGTTCTCAAGGTGGACATTTTGGATTTTTTTTAAAAATGATATTTAAGAATTAGTTAATTAGAATTATAACCTGATCGAGAATAACACGTTATTGTTAATTGCTGTATTGATCATCTCATTGAAAATAGGGATAAATAGAAATGTTGGAACTCACTCGTAGTGATTTGACAAAGGCAAAAGGAGGTTTGAATCCACTTTATTGAAAAATGAAAAAGTCATGGACGAGAAAACTGGTAAGACTGTTCTTCGTAAGGTATCAGGTCAAGGCCCAACTCTATACCCAAAACTAATTTAGTACCAGAAACAGGATAAGTTTATAATCCAATTCTTTAACGAAAATGACAAGCAAATTAACCCTAGAAAGCTGATAGGAACGCACTGCTGAGGCGGTGGTGAAATTGAGTCCATCTTTATTGGGGGCAAGATTATATCACAAGTCAAGCTCACGGAAGCAAATGTTGAACCTACAAAAAAGGTTGTGAAACGATTCTTAGCTCGTCGTGAGGCTGTTCCTGTGGAAACGATTAGCTTAAGTGATTCTGATTCTGATGAAGATGACATATTTTGATTTGTCAGGTTTACGTTTTGATTACATAATATTTATGAATCAAAACGAATCATTTCATAATGTGATTTGGAGGTAATTCAGTATCTTCAGTGATCACACGTAGTTCCTCTCTAACAAATCCTCGTTTTGGTGTACCCTCTGATAAATAATACAATGCAGGTTGTTCAGCTGATATAACTGTACGTGAAAAATCATACATCTCCAAACTCCATATTAGATCTGTCACACGCCTTCTTTCACCACCCTCATCCTCGCCAGGAGCATATAGATATCTAACTTTAACACCAGGAGATAATAAAGCTTCGTTTAACCCAACAGGTCTTTTACAAGTCACATTTTTAATCGAAACTCTTGCTGACCTTATCACCCCACTGGGTTCTTTTCCAGTTAGTCTCGTTATCTCGGTATTCATTGCTTTCAAAACAGCAAGTAACCTATTAACCTACTCTGTTGATCGTCCATCCGTAATCATTTCCTGTGCATACTGATGAGAAAACAATTTTTCACTCAATGTTTTATTTGCTCTCTCCACGAAAACTTGTGCTCTATGATTTCCAGCTTCACTCCTCTGAATAATAACTTTATGATTTTTCATCAATCTTGTTACATTTCCCATGAATTCTTTACCAGGATCAACCATTAGAGTATTTGGCCACTTTAATTCTCGAGAATAAATATTACTAAAAGCTCTTCCAACTTCTAAAGAATCTTCTGAGGTCAAAGCCTCCGCATCCTTATACCTTGATGCAATATCAGTCACCACTAATGCATATTTAAAAGTTTTTCGTCTCATATTATTGTGAGGGAGAAACAATAGATCTGCTTGGTGAATTTGGTTTGGTTTATCCACAGTCCAATGTGGTCTAGGAATATAGTTTGGTGGCGGTAAATAAATTTGTGCGTTTCAAGCCATTTTTAGCTTGATTTTCACTAACTTTTGCTGCACTTGCTAATTTGAAATAGCAGAATATCCCTTCCAATATCCATCTGTGCTGTAATAGATTTTGGATAGCTTTGCTTCGATACTTAGATTATAGTATACTTCTTAAATGTTACAGACTATCAGTTCTGAAAAATTAAATCCAAACAGGGTTCCACGAGAACCTTTTGGACTAAAAGCAGAATCAGCATTAAATAGGACAACAATGAACCCCTCATCTGCAAATCCAGGTGAGATTTTATATGTAAATATTCCACAATTATCAAAGAATGTATTCATTGTACCCGGCAGTGTAAACCTTAGATTTGATCTGAATGTTTCTGGTCATGCGAACAATACTCTTGTTAATAACGTTGGTCGAAACCTTATATTCAAACTCAGGGTTACTTTTGGAGGAGAAACACTGCAAGAAACCGGACGCTACGATCTATTTCAAACCTATCAAGATCTCTTCCTCCCAAAGGAAGAACGTGAGGATAGATTGAGACAGGGAATATCAACTGAGAACATGAGGAAGCTCAGGACTGATGCAGGAGACAAGTCAAACTCTGATGCAAAGGAAGTGGCTATAGCAGCGTTACACAATACAAAGCATTCTATTCCACTCGACCATCTTATCTTAAGCGGTCATGGGTTTTTTTATCCAAAGGCGTTGTCTCACCCCCTCCATTTTGAGATTATGCTGGCTACTGTATCAGACATAATCGTCTATTCCATCATACACAATAACTAAGCTAGAGTTAGAATACAGATGCATATCGAGTGAATATCTAGCTAACGAGGCATTATCAACTTGTCAAGTTGGGAAAGGATTTTTTACAAGAATGTTATTCTTCACAAATCTTTTACAATATCTAGACCAACTGACAGCGTGATAAACGAGCACATCAATGTACCAGGAAGGTCAATGACGGGTTTATTAATTCTATTCGCAGATAACCATGCAGGAGGAACAAGAGACTCTGAGAAATTTGTCAACTCAGACATAAAGTCAGTTCAAATCAATATTGATGGTATGCCAAATCGTCTCTATTCAAGGGAATGGTTCAATCAGATCAGTGGGAATCAGCAAAGAATCGTTTTCAGGGAGATGATGTTAAACAAAAAGACTTTTATATCAACAACAAGTTTTGTCTGTGGATCGACTTACGTACTCACCCAGATAATAACATTCATGGGGAGAACTTCAAGTGAACACCACTCGAGATGGTGTTAAACTTGAAATAAAAAGAAAGACTGGAGGAAGTGGTATTATAACCTGCCACATGTTTGTAGTGGCTGATGCATTAATGGAAGTCAAGGACTCAAACTTGCGTTCGATAATGTACTAAAAAGATGCTGTGATAATACAAAATGAAAGAATTACGAGAATATACTCCATACAATTATATTATCACAAGTCCAACAAATTGTGGAAAAACCAAATATTTAACAGATCAGCTGCGTAAATCATTTCGATATGTTTTTGACTATACAGTATTGATCTGTCCTACCTCTGCTAAAAATAAGATCTATCGTGGATTTGCAGAAGGTGATAAAAAGTTTATAGTATTATCACTAGAAGTTGATGATTTTGATGGATTAAATGAATCATTAAAAGACATTATGGAACTATTCTCCGGTAAGAATACATTGATTAATCTTGATAATTGCGAAGTTCCTAAAGATCTGAAGCAAAGATCTAATAAATTTATCGATTTGGCTTTTTCTGGAAGACATCATGGATTGAGTGCTTGGGTGTTAACCTAACAGCTCACCAGCATTAGTAAAGCGTTCCGTGACAATGTGGGGTGTGTCATTGCATTCCACTCACCTCAAGTGTCCACAAAAATGCTCTTTGAAAATTTTGGTGGAGATTTAGATATTAACACGCTTAAGAAATTTGTAGAATTACTAAAATCAAATAAATATTCTCGACTATGTTTCTGTTTGCGACATCCTTTTAATTGTTATTTGGAAATACCAAAAGTGACCATTTAAGAAGATTGATACTTTTAAGATTTCGTCTTTTTAAAAATCTTTTTAATCTTATTTAATCTTTTTTTCTTTTATTATTGTATTATATTTTAAAAATGAAATTTTAAAAGATTAAAGTACTGTTGGATAAATGAATGTCAATAAGTTTATAAATTCACGAGCATTGAAACAATTAGAGAAAAAGGAATACAAAATTATAGTCGAATGACTAAGATAATTTTATGTGATGAACTTATAACTGACTGGAATATTATGAAAGAAAAACCAAAAAATTATCTAAAAGAGATTGCTGAAAAACCAATAAGAATGAGATTTATCAACATGGATACTACTGATGAAGACCTCTTTCATAAAATATAATCAGCAGTAAAATTCCTTGACGTTGATCGAGAACTTAATTCTTTCGAAATTAAATCATGAAATTATCCAGATTAATCATCAAGATTACCAGGTAGAACAAGTACAACTCAAAAGATTATTTAACATTTAAGAAGATAATCGTATCATAGAAAATGTCTATTGTTGAAGATTATATAACTGATCATTAATGTTCTAAAGAAACTGTAAATGTTGAAGACGAAATTAAATCTAAACCAAAAACAAAATCTAAATCTAAACCTAAACCTAAATCTAACGATAATGATGATGATATTGCAGAAAAGAGAGAATCACTAGCTATTTTAGCTTCTCTTGGAACTACAAAAGAATAACTTGGTGTTGAAATGAGTCTGGGTGATATGCACAAATTATCATCCAAAGATGTAGAAAAGTACTTTAAACGATATCAAACCATTTTAGGAAAACAAGTCACAGGTGGATTAGTGGAATCAACAATTAAAATAGCTACTTGAGCTATATCCTACGTGATTCCAACTGATGATTTAGAACAGTTGACAAAGGATCTGCATAAGGATAAATTAGTAAAAAGGGAACTTTCTAATGCAGCAGGTCCTCTGGTTTTAAAATTTGGTAGATTCGTTGCACTTGCTAGCGCTTTGTTTCAAGTGGCTAAGCATGTAAAAATAAGAGAAGATACTGTACCAATAACAACTAACACATTTGAGCAGACTACTGAGCAAACCTAAGAACCTACTAAGCAACATTGAGCGTTATTTGGAAAACACCTAAGCATTTTGCTTAGGTGTTTTGAGCAAATCTTAGCAGTTTTGCTTAGATGTCAACTTAAAGACTTTTTTTCTTCTTTGTAATAATGACAGACGATAATAAAGAGGTTGAACAGATTAGTAAGACTCCAGAAGGGTTTAAGAATGAAGCAAAGAAAAAAAAGATCCCAAGAAAGTAGCAGCCGGTAAGAAGCTTGCAGAAAGCAACAAGAAGGCAAGAGAGGCTCAAAAAGGAGAAATGGAACGTGAGTCTGATGAAAAGTCAGATGAAGGTGATAAGGGTTGGATCCCAGAGATTTCATTCTCAACGGTAATTTCTCTAGTTGGCGTTGGATTAACCATGTTAAATATGTTTTGGTTAAATTATAAAAGCAGATATCACAGATTTATCAGCTGTACCAACAAAAGTACCTGATTCATTCAAAGAACCTCAATGCCCAGAACCTTCAAAAATACAACCGCGGATTGAAATGGATTGAATCAGTTTAAAGAATCATGTCAACTAACTAAATGTCAAGGAACAGATTAAACTTAATTGTTAAAACAGTAACGGACTCAGCAGTTCTTGTTGAATTAGCTGCTGGAGTTGGATTTACTGGAAAAACGATTTTAAAGGAGAATCTCCTTGGTGATCCCAGTTCAAGCGTAATGAATTATGCCAAGTGGACTGGGGTTATTGCAGGCTCGATGGCACTAAAACATATCTAGAGAACCAAAAATTTATACCAAAAAGTCTTTAATTTAAGAGTAAAATAAATTACAAAAAATGGCTACCATTGCAATGATGATTGGTGGAGCAGTACTAAACGCAACTACGTTTGTGGGTTGCTCCTAAATATTTATCAGGTTCTGATACAGATTAAGAGCGTGTAAGACACGATAAAGCTTTAGAGAAGTGCCAAAGAAATTATGCTAAATATCAAGAAAATAGACAACAATTACTTGATTGGCAAGAAGAGAATAGACATAATGAGATTATTGCATCTCAGAATTTCGAGAATACTGGTGAAGCATTAAAGTTGTACAATAAATCTCATCCCAATGAAAATTTTCAATTGACGACTGAACCAAAATTTTCATATTACTATCGACCTTCTAAAAATCATAAGTTGAGTGAGATGGCATATGTTGGTGGGGGAATGTTAGCTATTGGTTACGTTGCAAGTAATTTTTTTTAAATGTTTAAAATTAAGATTCTTTTTTCATAAAAAAAAGAATCTCTGAATATGTATTAAAGATTTATCATTCTAGAACAATGCAAACTGACGCAGATCCTGAAAAAACTAATCATTTTGAACCAGCTCGAGGAGGTGATGATGATGAAAATATTGAACTACACCCTATGTCATCTTCATAAACACATGATACAACTAATCCTTTTTATCACACGACTGAAGAAACCTCATTTATAGACAACACAGATGAGTATACACCATTGATTAGAAGAGAAAAAAATTTTGACGATGCTTGGTATATAATTAGAAGAAAATTTCCTAAAATTAATACTGTTAAATCTCCATTCACTGCAAGTTTGGATGAGTTTGGTCAAGTGATTGTAAAACTAAAGAGACTTGGAGGAAAGCCTCGAACATAGTTTACAGCTGACGGTGATAAATGAAAAATTGCCAAAAACGATTATAAATAGTCTCGGTCCCACTGCTGAGAAAATTATTAAATAATATAAAGATGGAATTTCAAAAAATCAGGATGAAATTAAAGAAATACGTACTCAACATGAAACGGCTTCTGAAAATCAGAGAGAAACTGTAGACCACCAAACTGGTGAAAGGGAAAGTCAACTTTCAGAACTTGAACGTGAAAAGGAAGCTATAGAAGAACGAATGTCACTTAGGGATAGAATAAAGACTATTTTTAAAAGATATGGTTTTGCCGTATTCGCCGTGTTAACTGCTGTGGGTGTTGTTATTGGTGTGATTGTCTCTAATCTTAAAAAAGGATTAAAATCTCTCGGAAAAGTTTAAAAATTTTACCTCGACTGGTGGGTGCTATTGTATGTTTTGTTTTCAGAACAGCAGGTGAAGTGATTGGATTTTTAGCTAAAAATTCCTGGATATTAATTTTTGCAGTAGTTATGTATTTAGTAGAGCAGTTTAAAAAAGGAAAATAAAAAATTATAAAATATATAAAGGCTTTAAAAGTTATTTAAAAAATCAATAAATGATCCAAACGTTTTCGACAATGTTG
>JANRMR010160216.1:0-12381 GCA_025434825.1 Bergia sp. 'catenularis' | reverse complement strand
CCCCTAAACCTTAACGTTACCTTTCTTAACTCTAGCCCTAACCTGAGGGAGGGGTAGGTGGGTAGTTGCCCAGAAACCTACATTGAAATGAATAGCGTTAAATGGGCACTGAAATCAAAGAAAAAACCCTTGGCAGCTAAGGAGTATTTTAGTGTTATTTAGCTGCTAGTTTTTATGCTTGAGGCATTTCACGTGCATAAACTTGTTTACAACAAAAAGTTGACGTGAATGATTAAGTCACACTTTGCATGTATGAAAAGTAGTATTTGGGCCTTCAAAGCTCAATAGCGCATTCGTGGTGAAGTACAAAGAGAAGTAAACATTTAATACTGCATGTATTCCCACAAAGAGACGTTGACCAATAGTAATACATAAGAGAATAAATTAGGGAGGGTTTTTAATAACCCTATCGTAAACAATAAAGTAAACAATAAAATGATCATCCAACTTACTAATTCGTTTGAGCTTAAAATATACAGCTTGTTTGTACGAGTTGAAAGAAGTGATTTGAAAGAAGTGCTCGATGTTCAATTGAGGAGATCCAAGTTGCTATTCCGTATATTCCTATACGGTCAGTCTGACGCAACCTGCGTAAAAAGTGCGCTTTTCATTATTAATGTGAATCGCGACCTCTTGAGTCTTGGAGTCTTGGGTGGTCAACTCAGTCACTGATTCTCTTTATTATCCGTTTAGAAAACATATTTCGGTTTAGTTTGAACTAATTGGGTAAGAATTATTTTGCATAGTAACAGGATGCAAATAGTAAATGATAAATCTGTTCAATGAGACAATATGTGACCCCCGTTGTTTCTGCTTTTTCTACATTTGTATGTCACCACAGGAGAGCAGAAAGTTCAAAACCTACATTTAATAATTTTTATTCGTGAAATGGTTTTTAATTTTCCTGCTTTGTTTGCTGCGCTGTCGTGTTTTGAGATTATCGCAGTAGCTAAACTGGGTCAGTTGTTATCTTTGTTATGTGGTTTGAAACCGTCTATTAGGTTGCTTTCAAATAAGAAGATAAAAGAAGATCACTCTGCCAGAGGATATATACGATTATTAATGTCCACTCTTGCTCGTATACGCTGCAATAGATTCTCTTATCGGAGAAAATCAACGTCAATACTCGGTATTAATGAACCATAGACTTGTAATAAAAGCCAAATTGTTATAAACATTGTCAAGTATTGCGTAGAAGGTAAGCTAAACGTTAGTGTTTCAATATATTTTATCAATTTTGTGTATGTTAATTGACTTTGTTAGACTGATGACCATGATAAACACAAAATGATCAAAACATATACAGTAAAACGGTCGTGAGTAAACCTTAACATCTTTATTGTCTCGCTTTAGGTCGATGTAATTCCCTTAACCTCTGCATTAGTTTACACTGATAGCTCCAACACTTACCATTGTTAAAGAGTTGTAAATTTAACTCGGTAAAAAAGGCCTTAAATACTCATGTAAGCAACAAGGAGAGAATTTGTAAAAATAAATAGACACAGAGGGAAAAACGCTCTCGAGTAACCAGACTGACACATTAATGGGTGATTTATCATGTGGTGAGTTTATTGGATACGATGGGAAATTGGAAACACTGGTTTGACTTCTTTTATTTTAGTTTTAAAGTATTGTTCTCTGTTCCTCATTTAACGTAAGAACTTTACTTTGGTATGTTTTTTTTGTTTAGTATAGCTCTCAGTTACTCTTCTGTATTGTTTCCAGGTTCCACAAGATGTTGCGAATAACATTAATGTGCATACTGTTGTTGCTCCTGCTACGAGATGCAGATTCGTTCGCTGAAGCGTCTCAATGTGATCTGCGACGCGCGATTTCCGTCAAAGTGATGAGAGGATGTCGTCCAAGTAGAATCAAGATTAGAAGTTTGGGATGTTACGGGGAGTGCTTTTCATCTGCAACATCGTTCAGCTACAAGACGGGTTTTGCCTCCAGTTGCTCCTGTTGCGCGCCAATAAAATATCACTTGAGAAAAGTTGCCCTTCACTGTAATGGGAAGCGGCACATAATTCGATTCCCCTCGGCTTCAATGTGTTCTTGCCGTCCATGCTTGTATGGTTAAAACAAACGGAAAGAATTGTAACAGTTGCTGGAGTGTTCTCTATAACACGACAGTTCATCAAATTTTAAGGAAAAAATATCAAGATTTAATGAGGACAGGATCCTTTAACGAATCGCTTGTAACCATATAAGGGATCAGTAGCTGTAGCAGACTAGCAGAGTACTCCGCCATGAGAGTGTGATATAACACGTGTAAAAACTTTGGCCCGAGTATGAAGCCACAGAATCAACTGACTTTATAGTACAAATGTCGTGCTCTGTATTGCGTGACTGTGGATAGCTGATGCAAGTTTGATGGACTTTTAATTAAACTAGTCCAAGACAACTCATTGAAAGTTCAAGAAGTTGTGACAGAGAACTGCATGTTTGATGGTAGTTTTCAGAAGCAAAACAAAACCGAACTGAACTAACTGCCAGATTTTTTGGACTCGGTGTATAAAATTCTTTGATTCCTGCAAACTGATATTAAACAAATGGGGCCATAAGACACTGAGCTTTAACACAATAGCAACAAAACCTAAGAACAAAACTTGTAAATACGATGAAATATTAAATAAGTTTTACGATATGATACATAGCGCATTACTGGCCGACGTTATCGGGGAGGTCAGGCATCGTTCTTCTGGCTAGCTCTCTATGGATGTATCTTTCCATCCCCAACTGGCCAGTTCGGTAAAGGATTGCATTGCAAGGGCTCAGAAAATTCCAACGTTAGAAAGATACTCCCAGGACTGGTAGATGTTATTTACCGCGAGTCAACGTATTCCTTGTTTCCAAGGATCATGGAGGGAGAAGGAGTGTGGAATTATTTCATCTTTATTGGCTATGCACTATCCCCTCCACCCTCAGTCGATTATGAAGCAAAGTCGATCCTTCCATCACAGTTCTCACCTTGCAGTTACCAAAAACACTTCTAATTCAGTTTTTCATTTTAAAAAAATAATGACAAGTCAACAGACTTACCGAAGAGTGGTTTAAATTTTTTGTTCATTTTCAATTTTTTACCTTTTTTCCTATCCGCTTTATTCTTGTTCTTCTCGCTGTTGCTCTTACTTTTGAATTTCTTGTCATCGTTCTCCACGATAGAGAAAGAGCCGTACCAAGGTAAGGCCATTAGTGACCATAAATGACGTCAACAATTAGCCATGCATGTAAAACGCTTTGCCATGTGGCATAGCCTACGTATGGAAACCGTAACTGGCAACGCAGTGGTTTTACGAATAGTATATTCTCCCAAATGTTGAGATCAGGGTATAACTTCATTAAGAAAACCACTTTATAACCAACCGGAACTCATCTAAAATTCAAACCCATATGTCAGACATACTCCCATGTCACACGAATTTTCAGCCAATCAGAACAGGCACACTATAAAATTCCTTTTATAAATCAAAACAATTCCTCATAAATTTTGGGAAAATGGTGAAATCTTAACGCTGAATAGGATTAATATAAGGTGTCTATAACCGTTCTGACTTTACACGTTTTGCGGCCACATTCGGGACTCAACAAGTGTAAAATGAGGTTGTATTCTATCTACAACATCAGGGCTAGATTCCGAGTTTGATATTCCTATAAACCAATCATGATCTCGCGATCAGTATAACGGCCCAAGTTTGGGAGAGGGATCCTTGGACTGGATTGCTGGCCTCCGGCTTTCACCTCGTTGCCTCTTAAATCAAAATATTAGGTCACAGGGCTCACCGGAATGCTTTACGTTGCTTCTATTCGACCCACTTGAGGGCGAGGTAAGCCTGATCTTGTATATTCTTTCAGCTGATATTCGCAAAGAGTTTCAATTCTTTTACGTTTACCTTGCGAGAAACGTTTTGCATTTTAGTACTTTATAGCGGCTGAATGGCTCTGGATATGTTTCCGTCAGCGTGCATTCCTTGACAGTTATCTCTAAAGGATTTGCAGCTGAAAAACACTTTTTTCTTTAAATAAAACTTTAACATTACCTCAAATCCGTATAGAAAGTTGAAAAACGATAGTTATGTTAACAAATCGAACAAAAAGCGTTAGTTAAACAATTTCTCGAGTTAAATTTCGAGGGTGCCGCCATCTTTAAATGTGGCCGTAAAATTGTTACAGTGTCAGGATCCACTCTTGGCGAGTGCAGGGAGTCGTAAAGGAACTGAACTTGTATTACTTTAACTATTTTGATTTCTCTTCTCTCCTGAACAGGGATGGTTTAGGTTAGGTATAAAGACAAACAAGTTATGTTACCGGGAAGCATCGAGTCGGTAGGCATGTTATAGTTGATCTTAACACCGTCTGCCCAAAAGGTGTTCCTATGGAAAATCTTTGTAACCGTTATAGCCATGAACTTACCCTGAATTTTATACACGGTCGAATACTGTATTTTCTCAAAAGTAACACTATAGAAGTAAAGACTTTGTTGAAAAAGAATTGTAATTTTGTGCAAATAAAGGCCCCCTCTCCGCTCCCTCCCCCCTGCCCCCCTCATTGGAGTGTAGGTTAAGGAGAGCAGAGTCTTCGAGTCCCACCCACGGTACCTCCTCCAAACGGCGAGTAATATATCCCCCAAGGGGCTACACTGTTAAGATACAGTTTTAACATGTTTTATTACAAATGTTTGAGTAAAGCGAAGCCAGTTCTGGATTCAGCCGCCAAACAAACACATTGGTGGGTACAGCTCTCACTTTTTCCCTTAGTAGTTTATGGTAAATGTAAAATTCTGTATATCAGTGTAATACTGCAGTTGAATTTGATAAACTTGTTGCCATTATCATTTCAGTATGCAACTCATCTAGCCGAAACAACCATAAATTTCCATGCCACGTCTTAGGACTGATGATTATCAGTTCATTTGTACGAATCGGATGCTTTAATTCTTGTCGAACTACCGAATGTTTGTCAAGGTTTCCCTGGAACAACTGAAATTGAACCAGGGAAATGGATGTTATGTTGCTTGGAGAATCACATCAACAAAGACAATGGGTGAGATTTTGGAAATGCAGCCGAGGTTTTTTCTGCAACAATTCCAAGTTTTATCCAGCAGTGAGGAATGATGATATGAGTGGCAGGGCTTCCTTGAGGAAGCTTGATTGTTAGTTTACCTTGACATAAACGAAAGGCTAAGACAAAGATAGAGAGGCATGGCAAAGGAAAACAATATCGTTACGTACATCCCGTTAATACGCCGCCCTGTGCTTAGTCATGTTCGTTTGGGAAGCCTCCTCCAGTTATAAGTCCCTTCTGACGATAGCTTCTGGTTATAAACCCCCTTCCATTCCAAGCCTCTTCCGGTAATAAGCTTCTTTCAGTATTAATGAGCCCCCAAGGCCAGCTAAGTACTTCTATTTTCATGTGTTCATATTTGTCCTGAATATCTGGCTTATCGTAATAATAATAATAATAATAATAATAGATTTTGATATAGCGCCTATACATTACTGTTCTAAGGCGCTTTACAATATGAAGAAAATAAAAAATCCTATTTGTTAAAAGAATATTTCTATCAATAAAAAAAGTGCTAACCCTAACTAATGACTAATTGCTAGAGCTAATTATATCTATGTTGTTAATTAAAAAGGATAAATAACAAATTATAATCAGTATAAACTATAAGTCATAAGCTTGTTCAAAAAGATATGTTTTTAGACTAGATTTTAAAATGTTAGCGTTATCGAGGGTTCTTAACTCCAGTGGCAGTTTGTTCCACAGTTTCGGTGCCATTATTGCAAAAGCTCGACGTCCATAAGTTTCCTGGCTGTAGCGGCGTATGGCGAATCGCCACTTATCGCTTGACGATCGAAGTCGGCGTGGCGGCTCGTAGCGGTTTAATAGTTCTTGCAAGTAATGAGGGGCTTTGCCGTTCAATACTTTGTGTGATATCAGGTTAATTTTAAAAACAATTCTTTGCTCAACTGGCAACCAGTGCAGGTCTTAAGAGTCTGGATGATGTGGTCATACTTGCGTAACCGGGCGATAATGAGTGCTGCTGCGTTTTGTACATTCTGGAGCTTGCTAATCTGATATTTCGGAAGGCCGTACAAAAGAGCATTACAGAAATCTAACTTTGATGTAACAAAACAATGAATGAGAATTTCCGTGGTCTCAGCACTGATATACTTCCTGAACTTGGCAATGTTTCTAAGATGGTAAAAGGCTTTCTTAACTACATCATTTACATGGTATGACAAGGTTAAATGAGTGTCGAAAGTTACGAGAATATTCCGTGCTTTATCACTAGGTGTGATGGTGTCAACTCCAACGGTGATAAACGGCCGCAGGGACATTGGTCGAAATTGCGACAATAATTCCTACAATATTTGTTCTGACAAATTGGCTTTGGCGAAGGTCGTTAGCATTTGTGGTTCAAGGACATAAACGGACATTAACATCTGCGAAGAACACTTTAATAGTAATAATAGTAATAATAATAATAATAATAATAATAATAGCAATAATAACACTAAGAACGGGATGACTAAAGGTCGCCAATAGCTGAGGCATTTGAAACAAGTTCCCCCCCCTCATCGATTATAAGCCCAGCCAAAACGCCTCAATAACATAAATGGGTCTTGCCGGCGATGGATTTTTAACGTTATGCACAGAGAAATTATCGAGAGTAGCGTTTTCCTCATTCTGGTTTTTATCACAGAATCCGGCAAAGAACTCTGAGTCTGTCGGGCAACTTTTCAAAACGAGCTAAATTTCTCGACTTTCGAATTTTGCTGTACAACGCTCTTTAAAACTTTG
Organism: Bergia sp. 'catenularis'; assembly: GCA_025434825.1. Taxonomy (NCBI): domain Eukaryota; kingdom Metazoa; phylum Cnidaria; class Anthozoa; order Zoantharia; family Parazoanthidae; genus Bergia; species Bergia sp. 'catenularis'. The sequence continues at coordinate 5,574 of JANRMR010160216.1, read as the reverse complement.
TTCAAATTAGAAGAACTGAAATATATGTATAGTCTTACGTTGCATACTTAAGATCAGGTCAGGTCAGCACGGCTGACTCAACTACTGGTAACATTGTAACCCAGTAGTGCCGGCCAGTACCTGCCGCATGGACGGGTAGTCGGCGTCTGAACCGGCTCTCCCACCAGCTATATGCTGGTGAGGAGGGCTGCATGCAACCCAGCAGGATTAAAACAAGACCAGTCAAAAGGACGGATGAGCTCATCACGAGCCAACGACCAGCATGCAAACCTGGTATCGGCTGGGTAGCCATACCATCAAAGCGCTCAACGACCAGCATGCAAACCTGGTATCGGCTGGGTAGCCATACCATCAAAGCGCTCTTTCCTAGTATGGAACACGTAGGTCAACCAGCTACGATTCTACTGGTGGTCAACGTGTGCTCAGTCTCTGGGACTCAGTGACCAAGCTGGTAGGAAGCAGGGAGTATCGTTGGGCCAGCGCAATACACCCTTACTATACTATGCGCAGGCTGTTCTGCAGTCAATAGTGTCTCATGTCCTACGGCGACGGGGATTGGCAACGGGGACAGGTGAAGGTATCACTGGAAGCTCTTAGTCAAGGGAACTATCGACATGCTTTTCGTCGCGCGTCAAGTGCAAGAGAAATGTAGAGAACAACAATAAGACCTATATATAGTGTTCGTTGATCTAACGAAAGCTTTCGACTCGGTGAGTCGTGCAGGGCTGTGGAAGCTCCTGGACCATGATGGGTTTCCAGGAAAACTAATAAACATCATCTGGTCATTTCACGGCGGTATGAAAGCGCGTGTTGTTGACAGTGGACAGGAATCCGTTCCTTTCAATGTAGATAACGGAGTCAAGCAAGGTTGTATTTTCGCGCCATTGCTGTTTAGCATTGTAATAGCTGCTGTTATCTATGATGCTTTTCACGACTGCGATAAAGGGATCAATGTGAATTTTCCGGTACGATGGCGCATATCCAATCTTCGCCGTCTGAAAGCAAAGACCAAAGTTCATCACATGCTGGTCAGAGAGTTGCTCTATGCAGACGACTGTACTCTAGAAGCATATACAGAAGAAGATGTCCAAGCTCTTATTGACTACTTTCATGAGGTAAGCACAAAGTACGGTCTCCCGATCTCCATAAACAAAACCAAAGAGCTTCTCCAGCCCAGACCTGGGTACTGTACGGCTGTGAAACGTGGCCACTATACCGACGCCATGTAAAGCAGCTAGACGCGTTTCATATGCACTGTTTACAGAGGATTGCTGAATATCGTGATGGGACCGTGTAACAAACACTGAAGTGCTATTTCGCTGCCATACGCGTGGAATTGAGGCTTATATCATGTAAGCCCGCCCTCACTGGGCTGGTCATCTGGTTCGGATGGGGGATAAACGATTACCTTGTGCTCCACTCTATGGCGAACTGTCCGATGGTGTGCGCTCAGCTAGTGCTCCAAAGAAGCGTTTTAAAGATCAGCTTAAGAGTTCACTAACCAAATGCGGCATAGCGAACTTTGAGATACTCGCGCAGAACAGAGCCCAACGAAGAGCAGAGGCTGGCGTGACAAAGTCTGAGATGAATCGGGTTGAAGAGCTTAGGGAACTGCGCCCAAATGAATTTTCAACCTAGGGTTAGCATCTTCTGCGTCAGCGGTACAGCAACCTAGCCATTGTCTGTTGTTAAGTCTCGCCTGCCCTGAACCAAACCTGTAGTTATTCATCCAAGACGATGAGACCTTCAGCTGGGTGTTGCCGATTTTATCACTTTCCATCCCACGTGGCTGGTCGCAGTTGACTTCCCAATAGGCAGACAACAACAATAACACAAAAGAATGTAACCATAAAAGCCATAGCTACAGGCAGAAGGTCTACGGTTACAAATAAGTAATAAAGCAGATCGGAATCTTTACCAATATACGCATTTATTGGAGGTAGCCTAAAGAAAGGAGGGCTTAGAGGGACTTATTCAGAATTTGGATCCTGAACGGGTTTAAGCAGTAACTTATATGTATGAAAAAAGACCACAAACGCCTGAAAATAACTTATAAGTTTAAAATTAGTGAATATAATGTTGTACAATTAAGATACTAGTTCACTACTAGTGTCAACCATTATTCACAAGAACTACTTTATTTACCTCCAACTTATACATACTAACATTTTTGAAAGGGGAAGGGGGCTTGATAAAGAGGGCGGCTCTGGCGTGACCTGACTTTGTCAAAAAATGTTGTAACTTCAATTTTCGAAGGATGAAATAGACAACTTTGACAATCGTAGTCTCGGGACGCTGCTCTAAGACCTAAGTCACCGAAAGTCGTAAGTAAATTCCTGGTATGTATAGATTTCAGAAAATGTCATGAGTTTCATAATATAAATAATAATCATTTCATTTCATTTCAGAGTGCATAAAGGCGGAAATCTTAAAATACGATGCGGTGACTGGACTGACTAACCGGGTGGGGCCGCTTGTCGGCCACGACTGGAGAATTTGCGAGGGTAAAATTGTCGGAGTGACATGATGGCAGTGGGTTTAATAGTCTGTGCCATCGTGGTCCAGGTGGCCTCAAAACCTTTGCCACTGATTCTATCATTGGAGTGGAACTTGAGCCACACTGTGTCAGACGAAGCCTTAATCATCATTGGCGCTGTGGTTCCGCAATATCTGCCGAGTAGTACGTCAAACTCAGTGTTTCCATCTCTAATCTCAACATAATCTGCTGAACAGCCGAGGCTACTTTCCAGGTGGAACTCGTTGAAACCAAGAACCAGTTTCTGATTGTCTGGCACTCTCAGGACCCATTCACAATCCAGATTTGGATCGTACGGTTTCGGATAATTTGGGGTGAAGAAATCTCCGCTTGGTTTGAGCTCTTGGCGGCCACAACGCAGTCCCTGAGGAGTGTCTGTGGCCAGAGGCGGAAGTACATCTCCAGATTGTAACTTTGCAAACCAATACGCCTGGAAACCAGTATTCGTTGTAGACCTATCAGAACTAAACACAATAGTCATAACATTTTTAGAAGATTCTATGAAACTACCGACTGCCGTTGCTGATGGTCCGCAGTATCTCCCAAGAGCTGGGGATGAAACGGAAGGACCATCCAAAATAAGGATGTAGTCAAAACGGCAAGCTGCATCGTCTTCTAGGTCACTTTTTTCGAAGTCGAGACAAATTTTAAACCACTGTGGCACTGTGATGACCCACTGGCACATTACGTTTTCTGGGTAGTTATTTGGATAGTTTGGACTTTGAAGCACCCCAGCTGTTGTGTCCAGACTTCCTCCGCATTCTATAGAAATATTCAATAATGTGTTAACAATGAACCCCGAGGAGAGGCGGGATTGGGTGAGGGTGGGTGTCATGCATAACGCATAGTTTGCTTATAAATAATGTGCTGAAATTGCTACTGTTCAAATACAGCAAAAAGAGTCAGATTCGAGATTGAGAAAAATAAGGCAACTTGAAAATAGTTGCTCGTGTCTATAAAACCGTAACCAATCGATTTCAAATTTGCAGAGCACTTGACTAGAACTCTCTTAACTTCTCCTATTTTCACGTTCCGGCGTGTTGCATGTTTCTTATTAAACTTATTCAGATAGTCATCGTCATTATGTATTGCTAAACGTAGATTCAGCAAATATATTTCACACCATTTCTGCGTTTCCGTTAAAACTCACGCCTTTGTCAACGCTTAACGTCACAGCAAGTGATTATTAAGCTGTATAATGTGAAATCTTCACTTCTCAGGTCCCTTTACCAGACATTTTTGTTCTACTGAATTTAAAACGTTGATCCACAAAGGTTTGAAATGTCAAGTCACAACAAACAAGTCAACGAATCTCAAACATGTTGCGTGAATAGATAAAATAAACTTTATAAAAACTGTATTTTCACTAAAATCCTAGTGACTTACACGTTGTCGGAATGTGTATTATTCATGGTTCTTGACATAAGTACTGACCTTTGCTACTGGATGATGAAGGTAGCTGCGTTTTTGCTGATTCCGTTGTAAGTCGTTTGGGAATAAGTGATGTCACTGGTTTGGGGGATGGTTTTGTCACTGGCATGTCGATTGCACGCCATGAGGCCTCGAACCCAGCCGCCGCAATAACAGTGCCACCAGAGTTAAACGTTACTGTCAGAGAGTTATCCAATGACTTTAGCGGAAAAGGTGCGACTCTACCACAGTATTTTCCGATCAGCTTAGACTGAACACTGCCTCCATTCCGCACTTCCAGGTAATCGTATAGACACCTCGAGTCTCGGCCGATACGGAATCTGGGGTTGAAAGACAGCTGGATCGTGCGGCCCTTTGGAACCGTTATTATCCACACACACCGTCTGGCTACTGCATAGCCTCTTGGGAAACCAGGACTAGAAACTGTCCCATTACTTCCATTGAGTCGACCACCGCACCCTTCTGGGTAAAGATACAAATGTTTTGAAGTTTAATGATACTCTGTTTTATTTATATTGTATCACCTGTCGGTATTGTCCCACAACTTTTAGTACAGCCTTTCCACCAGACACAAAGTTACAGACTTTGTTCTACTCCCATTTCAGTTACTTCAAAGAAGCAAAAATATTTACATTGCATTAGGACTCTAGAAAGAGGATAAACATCAACTAGACAACTTCAGTTGACAAGAAGCACTTAGGAAACAGTTGAATAATAACCAATAATAATGGTTGTAACGAAAGGTCAAACTGTAAGTGTACAAGTAATCTACAAGCTAAAAAAAGTTTTCCATATACTTATGTTTCTTTTTGCTTGTTATTTCGGTAAACTACGATATTCGGTTTCTTTTATTTTCTTAACCACGAAAGATGGACGCTGGTAAAATTGGAAGACGTTCTGAAGTTTTACGGTAAGTATGTAACATTTTCCTATTAAAACTAGGTGATTTACTAGGATATTTGGTTGTTCAATATCTTGTCCAAAGCATATTTTAAAGGGATTAAAAGTTATTTTTAAATTAAGTAAGTTGCTGATCCACTTACTGAATCATTCCAGAAACGCTTTGATGATTGGCATTCTAAAAAAACATGAATGACTGTTTAATCCTTGACACGACAGATAGTGCACAATGAAGTGCCTGCACTTTTTATTTTATACAACAAAGAAACTGTTTAGGTTGAATGGAGTAGGAAATCATACTGGAAATAATGGAGTTTTGTATCCAATGTTGTTTTGAAAGATAGGAATAAAGTTGCTTCCCGGGTTGCTTCCCAATGAACGAATTCCTCAGGAAAATTATTTAGCTACTTTTATATGCTATTTAAATGTGATTGTGTATTCATACTGACAATAAAGGGATAGAAAGACCTGAAACGTTTTAGTTACAGACTTGGTGTACCACCTGTAATGTGATAATGTCCCGCGGTAATGTCCCACAGCTTGTGGTACAACCTTTCCACTAGACTAACAGTTACAGACTTACTGTATCACCTGTCGGTAATGTCCCACAGCTTGTGGTACAACTTTTCTACTAGACTAACAGTTACAGACTTACTGTATCACCTGTCGGTAATGTCCCACAGCTTGTGGTACAACGTTTCCACTAG